>OX422218.1:470055065-470332565 GCA_949130495.1 Sambucus nigra
AAATGTTCAGTGCATTTGTTCGTTCGATCAGCCAGTGAACATCCTTAATAGATTTTGGGATCTTCATCTCAATTAATTCTTTGATCTTTTTAGGATTTGACTTTATTCCATGATAGTTGACAATGAATCCCAGGACTTTTCCCGCTCCCACCCTAAACAAATGTTTAGCGAGGTTGAGCTTCATCTGGTACTCGTTCATGGTATTAAAAGTGCGCTCAAGTTTGGCCACATGCGTCTCGCCCATTAGAATTTTTGTCAACATTTCATCCATATATACTTCCATGATTTTTCCAATCTTCTCCTCAAACATCTTGTTCACCAGTCTCTGATATATTGTCCCGGTGTTTTTGAGGCCAAAAGGCATGACTTTGTAACAGTCCGTGCCTTTGTATGTGTTGAATGAGATCTTTTCAACATCATTTGGGTCCATAAAGATTTAATTATATCCCAATTAGGCATCTATGAAACTCATCAATTCATGACCAACCGTGGCATCAACCATCTGATTGATCCTTGGGAGGGTAAAGTTTTCTTTCGAACAATCTTTATTCGAATTGGTGAAGTCTACACACATCTTCCCTTCACCATTAGGCTTAGGTACAATGACTGCATTAGCCAACAACTATAGGTAGACCATTTCCCGAATGAACTCAGCTTTGCCTAACTTTTTAACTTCATCTCTTATTACCTCATACTTTTATCTAGAGTAGATTCGTCGCCTATATCTAACCAGTTTTACTCCTTCATCCACATTCAGCTTGTGGCATAGAATCTTCATATCAATCTCTGGCATGTCCTCATGACTCCAGTAAAAAATGCTTTATCTCCCCCTCAATAGCTTGATCAGCTCATTCTTTATTTATTTTTTCAAGGATTTGCCAATTTGGACAGTTTTTTACTACTTGTCCTCGTTGAGGACGGCGGATTTTACCTCCTCACCGGCTTCACCTTTCTTTAATTGTCTCGTCCCTTAGATCGAGAGTATAAATGTTGTAAGTGGTGGTGGCTTTTTATGAGCTTCTCTCTCTTTGGTCAGGTTAAAGTAGAATTCTCATGCCTCTACTTGATGATCCCGAACTTCCTCTACTCCATAGGGAGTCAGGAATTTTATCATCTGATGTACAATTTAGGGAACTTCCTCAAATTACTTTAGGGCTAACCTTCCCGTGATAATATTATAAGCTGAGTAGACATTTTCATCCATGACAAAGAAATTTATCTTTTTTTAGGCATCTCGGCCAGGTCCCATACACACGTCCATCTCATATACCACCACAAGATGGCCTTTTTTACCATCGAAGCTGATCAAAGGCTGGTAGTATGGGACGAGTCTCTTCTTGCTATGCCCCAACCCTTCGAATCATTCCCAAAACATCATGTCAGTCGAACTCCCTTCGTCGATGAGTATTTTGGGAACATCATATCCGTGCACACTTGTTATTATCATTAGTGGGTCATCATGAGAGGCCAAGATCCCCTTAAAGTTTAACCTTAAGAAACCTATCAATAAGTTGGACATATCCACATTCTTTCTCTTACTCAACTTAGATTCCACTGCAGCTGAGTTTAGCACTTTACTTTTTGGGACTTCCTTAGCCTCTATGATATAGGCCTTCTAGTTGGACACATCCTTTCCACGATCTGCTAAACCATCGCACATCATCTTTAATCCTAAGGAGACAATATGTAGTCGACCCTTGGGTACAGGAACCTTTGGAAGAAGATAGGGACCAGGCTCATCATTATCATTTGAGAGATCATCATTTTTGTTATCCTGGACATCCCGTCTAGGCTTGTCATCTCATCTCTTCCTGGTGTCATCTTTGTCACCTCGAGCACTACTCTTATCAATATATTTCCTCAGTTTTCCCTGCTTCAACATTTTTTCCATCTCATCCTTAAGTGTAAATCACTTATCTGTAGTGTGGCCGTGATCCTGGCGGAACTCACACCACTTGATTTTATCCCTCTTGTGAGGAGGGGATCTTAGCTATTTTGTCCATCTCAGAGATCGGTCATCTTTTATCTCATCTAGTATCATATTTGTACTGACCGTTAGTGGAGTAAAGTCATAAAACTTTTCATTCGTCGACCTATTTTTACCTTCCTTTCCTTTGGATTTCTGGGTTTTACACCCTCTTGAACCTTTATCGTCGTCTCCCTTAGTAGCCATGGTCTCCTCCGCATTCATGAACCTCCCGGCCGTGTTTAGGAATGTAGCCATGATTTTTGGAGGATCTTTGGTCACCTTCCATGGGATTTTTCCCTTCTGTAATCCCCCTATAAGGGCATTCATAGTGATGCTTTCCTCGTAGTCTTATACTTATAGCTTTTCTTTGTAAAATCGGGCTACCCTTGCTTGATGTATAACCTATATGTGGTCTTCTTTCGGGCTATAAAAAATTATGTATGGAACTGTTCGATGGTTTTTCGGTCGCTTTTGCATCACCTCCCTCAGCTGCAATAGCATTATCCCCAACCCTTTTTATCCACTAAAAATTGCACAAGTTCTATGTCACTCATCCTTTGACGATTTTTTACCTCCCTTTGTTCCTTAGAATGACCTTGTGGAGGCCGACGGTCATCACATCCTCCATTTCTCTTGGATATTGTAATGTTGCATGAGTTGGAGAGTTGGTTTCGTAGATCACCAACAGGACTGAGTATGTTAAAAGTCAACCCTCTACTTAATATGTCTAGTGTTGAAGCCCTAGGTTGGCCATCTCAGCTCGGCCACCCACTGTTTCCTCTACTGGCCGTGATTGGGCACACTATATCTCCAGAAATTTCATAGGGCTCCCAATACTTATCCTCATCACAGCACTGGTCATCTTGGAATTCCTGACTGCGTCTTCCATAGCACATTCGCCTAGGGTCAACCACATCTCTACGTCTCTACTGTTGTATTATTTTATTGAGTGGGGTCGGGGTGGTCCCCCTGTCACCGAATCTACACCCTCTCGGCCAGCCGGAGTTATCATCTCAGCTACAACCCTAGTGGGTCTTGCCATCACATTTTGGTGAAAGACACCAAGTTGTTCATGTATTTTCTATTGGCTGGCTGCCAGCAAGCATAGTGTTGTTGCAACCTCAGCCATTTCTAACTGAGGCGGCGCCTGGATGGAGCTAGGGTTAGCGCCACAAGGAAAATTGAAGGCCATCAACTCCAGCGAAGGTACAGAACAAAGTGGTGAACTGGATGAGCTAAGTGAGCTGGAGAAAAGCTTAAAAATCATAGTTAGAGCTCTTTCAATGGTTATACAGATCCAAGAAAAAATGTGGAAATGGATCACCACCAAATATTCAAGTGAGGTATAAGTGGAAAATAAAGAGGATGAAGATGAATAACCTTCGTTCCCACATACGACGTCAATTGATGATACTAGATATAGTAGCAACAAGTAAAATAGTATGAGCTCAATCTAGAATAGCTTTGCAAGTGTAACAATGGTGTTTAAAAAAGTGTATGAGTGAAGAGGGATATAAGGAAAAGATGAGTAAGACTAGAATATAAGTGGTTCAGCCATTAGCCTACTCCACTGTGCAGGTGAGTATGAATTTCACTATCAAAATGGGCACTAATGGCCTTCGTGATACAATTATCACTACTCTCTCTCTCTCTCTCTCTCTCTCTCTCTCTCTACTTTAACAGAACCAAAGCTTAGGCTAGGGTTTGAATTTTTCGTTCCTTTACCCTGATGAAGAAGATGAGTATATATAGTGTATGGGGTGTGTATTTTACCACCCAATCATGTAGTAAGTTTGTGTAGAATGTATTCCCTCACGTGTAAGGGAGATCTTATTATAATGGTTTCATGAACATGGGATCTGCAACCCACACGTGCCCTAATCCACGCGCTCTACCAGGTGTCAACTGTAGGCCATTCGTACCAGGCTAAGGAAGAGCTGTTAAGTTTAATCCCATGATGGTGAGACAATTGTCATGATGAGCCGGGTCTTTATTTATCCCCAGCCTCCAAGTGATGGACAAGGCCGAGGGAATTTAAGTCATAAGATCACTGATACAAATATGATTGATTATGTTCTGACATGAGTAAGAGACCTTTTATGATGGGCTTGTAATCGAGGATGAGGCCCTTCGTGTAGGGTTCGCAGTCGATCAATAGTTTTCCAAAGCTGAAGGTCTACCACCGATCGGCCTTAGCCAAAGGTATATAGTCCAGGGACGAGGTCATATTTGATACATCAAAGTGGAAATGTCATTTGGGAAGAAGTGAGAGATATTTTAATCTTGTCAAAAGTTTCCTAATGTAGTTCCTCCCATTTGAACTTTATGGTCTTTTGTAACGGTTTCATTAACGGGTGAGTGATCTCCGATAGACATGGGAAAAATCTTCCCAGGTAAGAAATATTTCTGAGGAAACTCTTCAGCTCTCTTTGCATATTTGGATAAGGCTTGTCAAGAATGGATTTTTTTCTTTTTATGGTCCATCTGAACCACTTTACGATCCACCACAAAACCCAGGAATTTTCACTCATTACACTAAAATAACACTTGAGTGGGTTCATCTTTAGTGTATGTTTTTACACTTGCTAATAACTTTTCTCATATCAGCCAATGAAAGTCTTTTTTCTTCGACTTGATAACCTAATCATCCATATAAAACTCTAAAATGTCATAACAGAGGTCATGAAAATGTCCATCACTATTCTTTGGTAGGTTGTCCTCATATTTTTAAGACCAAAAGGCATGACATTGTATATGATGTTGCCCAGTGAACTTTTAAAATATGTCTTATCTACATTAGTTATATCATCTTGATATGGTTAAACCATAAAATCATCTATAAAGCAATAAATTTCATGACCATCTGTTGAATCGATCAAGCTATTGATTGAAGGTAGATATAACTCATCTTTGGGGAAAGCTTTATTAAGGTCTCTAAAGTTAACACAAATGTGAATTTGACTTCTATTATTGTTCCCCACTTAATGCTCGAAAACCACAGTGTATGTTAAAATGGATTGATAAATCTTACTGTCATTAATTATTCCACTTTAGCCTTTATTTTGAGATCCATCTCAGCTTTGTACGTCTGGGTGGTATGCTTGATTGGAATGGTTGAGAGCATAACATTAAGCTTGGGGCAGCTCACTTCTTGGTCCAACCCAGGCATCTTAGTATACTTCTATGTGAATACATATTTATAATCTTGAATGTTCTATAGGTCTTTTAAAATAAAGATTTTCCTTGGTTCCTCCTCACCCTCAGCAAGATCAATTTACTTCAACTCTTGTACTTATGATTTTGGGTGATCTTGCAGGTACTCAATCTCATCTTTAATATCTTCCATAAACTCGTGAATGTTGGAATTATTAATGACAAGACAATATCCTTGATTATCCACTAGAAAATACTTATATTTCAGGTCAGCTTCCTCAGCTTCGTTAGTTTCCTGCTCACACCTTCAGAGGTGATAAACCACCCTCCCTTCACCAAGAAAGAATTTTTTTGCATTATCACTTGGGTAGGTTAGGTTTATTCCTTTCTTGGAGCTTTCTACTTTCTCCATCATTGGATAGGTTAATATGCTCAATGCACTCTAGAGTCTCATATCCTTCTTCATTAGGTCAATCCTTGGATTTACCTTATCTCTCAATTTTTTAGAGATATCATGAGTTTTAGTAATGACCTCATTTAACTCCTCAGCTTTCACTACTTATTTCATATCTTCATCTTGACCTTGTACATGTCCTAATTTGTCCTTGATTGTGGGACTCTCACACCTTCAATACTCCTTGTTAAAATGTGTGAATCCTTATTATTATCTGTATAGAAGGAAACCTCAACCAAGTGTGCTTACTCCTTGGCAAAAGGATTCTTGGTCGCACAAATCATAGACTCAGTTCCTTTTACATTTGTCTTGACACATTGATGGTATATTTAGGAAACCAAGCCATAGTTATGCATCCAAACCTTTCCAATTAACATATGGTGAGAAATGGATGACTAATCATATCAAACTTGATGTGTGATGTGAGGTTTCACATTATTATTACAACATTTACATTACTAAAAGATTTGAAATTTTGGTTGTCATATCCTAAGATGGAAAGAGGCATGGCAAATAACCTAGTCTCAGAGATATTGACTGCATAGAAAGAGCTCATTGGCATAATCTTAACTGAAGCACCTACATACATTAATGCACTGGAAAATCTTATGTCGTTCATACTTGTTACGTATAAAAATCTGTTGTGGGGAAATTTAATTCATCTATTAGTGTCTAAGAAAGTTATCTTTAACATAAACTTCTGGATTAAGCTGGTTGTTATCCCTATTCATTTAAGCATTGGAACAACATTTTTCTTTTCTATCTCAAAAATTACCCTTGTTATCTCCAAATTAATCTCTTAAGGCATGCCTACCTAGTTGAAAAACCATGTGAACTTTTGTGAGTTAGATACGTCTTAATAAGCCTGACTTAGATTAACCTCATAAATCACTAGTTTGGTAAGTCTTCTCACCGTATCTGATGTTAGATTCAACATAGGCAATGAACACATTGTCCATCACTGCTAACCAACATTTTTACAACCTCTTATAATCTTTTTCTTTTATTCTCTCTTTTCTCATTACATCTTCAGCTTCCTCAACAAAATCCACCACCATGTGTACCCCATTTACTAGAAAAGGATTATTGTTGATGTTACCTTGAGTAATCTGCAAGGTTCCAGCCAACATGTGTTTGTTGATAATCTTTCTCAAGGTAAAACATGAAACCATAGGGTGGAAAAAACACCTATGAAAGTGGCAATACTTGGGATCTACTTGCACATCTGCCCCAGGAGCATAAGGTGTGGAATTATTTAGTGGATAAACTAGGTCATCTGTGACCATGGTGTTGCAATATCTTACTTACTCCTCAATAGTACAATCCTCACCACCATCTATTTAATTCACTTGCAGTTCTTGGGCTCCTCTGCCTTCAAAAATGGCATATGGATTCCACATGACAATAGGGTTTATGGGGAATAACCACGAAGATATTTTGGGAAGCTCTCATGAAAGGTTTTAATGTGACCTCTCGAGTCTCATTTACCAAGTGAAAAACGTACTCCAAAAATAACCTAGAACAAATTTGGAGAAGGGTTCCCTTTGTGGAATCTTCTCTTACATCTTAAGATATTTCCCTTCCCGTACTTCTGCGCATGTAATATTTAATTAATTCGAGAAATTTTAAATTACTTGTGTGTCGTAATTTAATTGAATTAATTATGGTAATATTTATTTAAATATTTATCGGAGAGTGAATGGTTAATATTTAGGAAAATTTAATTACCAAGTGAATAGTAATAATTTATTTACGTCATAACGTGTATTAGTGACGTGGCATTTACATATCTCAGATGGGAGTCGGTCTACACTAATTTGGGTGTGAGATAAGGATTTTTATAAATTAATTCGGATGTCAATTTTGAGTGCACGATTGATTCGGATGGGCCGAGATAATCAGAAAAGTGTTCCCGGGGGTAATAAATGGGCAAAGGGGTATTTTTAGGCATAACCGGGCCCATACGGGGCTATTTGGGTCACTTGGGCTTGGCCCATTAGGCTAAAAACGGGATTAGTGTTTTAAGACCTAAATCTAAGAGTGGGGAAAAATAGAGAAACATAAACCTAAATCTAAGAAATTGGGGAGAAAGTGAGAGGGAGAAGTTAGAACCAATTTGGGGATCTTTTGGAGATAAAACAAGGAACGGATTGGGTGCTCATCATTAAGCTTGCCTCTACACCAACAGATCAAACTCTAAAAACTCAAAGGCAAGTGGTTAACTTCCTGTGATGTTCAATTTTGATACTGAATTCATAATTTTGTGATGTGTAAACCAAAATCCGTTTTGGGTATAAATGGGTATTCGGGTGAAATCTAGTTTTTAAGAAAGGGTATATCTTGATGAGATTTGGGGTAATATTAGTATGTTTCATGATTGTGTAGTATAGGAATATGAATCGTATGATTAAATCTATCAAGAATTGACATTTAATTTCTGATGAAAGAGATGTAAAGTGTTTGGGTGTTTGAAACCCGGGTAAAACCCGAATCTGGAAAACGTTAGAATTCGTGGATATTTATAATTGAATTAAGGCTTCTAGGTTGATTAGTGTGACAACCCGCTATCCAGAATAAAGGGTGGCCAGCCCTATACCCCGATAAAATAGGAAATCATTGATAAATATCATTCTCAGCATCACAACAATATGTAAAGTATAAGGAATAACCACTCTATATTCCAGAAAACGGGTTATCAAAAACTTTGATTTGAAAAAAAAAGGAAAACAATTTTAACAACCCATCATAGAAATAGAGGGTGGAAACCCCCATAAGCGTATAAGAGAAACCCCAAATGATACAAAAGGACCGAACGAAAAGTCGGTCAACAACAACCATACAACATACATTTAGTACCAAGTGTTACATAATAAATTCATTATACAATTACAACGATTTGGGCAACAAGCCCGAATAAACTGAACATAACTAGAAACATAAACGGAGGCGTCTACACAAAATCTCGTGAAACCCGCACAATGTCACGGCTCCTCAAAAACATGTGGAAGGAAAAGGTCATTACGGGCGACCGTGCGGCGGAACACCTGAACGGATAATATAGATATACATATACAACAAGAAAAGGAAAACCGGTCAGGGCCGGGTATATGTGATCAACAGATAAATGACAAGTATGATAATGATGCACAACTAAGCATGGATGATAGTCTAGCATGTTAACAGCATATAAGGAACTGAAACTGGTGAAGGACTACATAGAGTGAGATTCATAATAAAACAGAATTAAAAGTGCTTATGAGCCTTTATCATCTTTAATCATATTTCAATTCAAATATTCATTTTCCATTCCTTATCAGGAATATAATTGACATCATGTTCTCTATATGGCACTAATCTCAATAACATGCTCTTTGCGGCATAATTTTGCTCTTTATGGCATTAATGTTCCATCGAGTCCAACTCGATAATTAGAATAGTCATAATTATAAATATAACGCTTCTAAGACCGCCCATCCGGGTTTCCCCACTGAGCGCGTCCCTAAATAACCATCATCTTCCAGGGCCTAACATAAGACAACCTGGGATCCTATCGAAAGCGTCGGGAAGCGGCCATGAGCCTGCGTGGTAGCCAAGACCACACCCGGAATCTCCCTACCCCCGCAGAAAAACATACAACCATAAGCGTTCCCATGGCCTAGGACTATATCCACCCTGCATTCATTAGCCAGGGGGCTTCACCTATCGAGCGGACTTCCCTTAAGATGGTATTTAGAGAGGTGTGTAACATCCATTTTATTAATTTCCATTACATGATTAGTAAATTATCATTTACCTTACATTTTCTCCTTTTAATTGAAAGTATAGGCTAATTCGGGACTAAGTATAAGTGGTACCGACATAGCATCCTCAAAAGGAATTTAGACTCCAAAGTTATCCCCAAGGCCTCTTTTAGGCTTTAATATAAACCATCAAGTCAAATCTAACTCGAATTGAATTCTACAGTCTCCAAATTAATCTTAATAGACTCTAAACCCTTATAAAACTACTAGACAAAAGAAATGCCTAAGCATCACTTTAAGTTCCCCCTTGAATGAATCCTAGATGAACCCTTTCGAGTCTAGGATGTCGTCCCAACTCAACTAGAACTCTAAACCCTATGTTTACTTCATTTAAGAAGGTCCCTAATCAATAATCCTAAAGAAAAGGGGTTAAAATAAAAAAGAAAAAAAACTTGGAAAATGCAGGGCTACCGAATCGATTCGCTCCCTTGGCCGAATCGATTCGGCCAGAAAATTTGAGATTCTGCATAATAGCCGAATCGATTCGCTCAGAGGGCCGAATCGATTCGGACTGAAAATCTGGGTTTCTGCATAACTGCCGAATCGATTCGGATAAATTCCGAATCGATTCGGTCAACAAGACCTGGGCACTGGAACTAACCGAATCGATTCGCCCAGGGGGCCGAATCGATTCGGGCCTGCGATTTTGCCAAGAAATGGCTATGGAGTCTTGGACTCCATTTTTCTACCCAAACTCCAATTTCTTCCAACCAAACTCATATACCAACACTATAAAACATCAATGATGCTATTGATCATCTTAAAACCCCATGAATCAACTTAGAGTGAATCAAACTCCAAAAATACATAAGAAAACCCTAAGTTTTCTAAACTAAAATCAATACACCATTATCATAACAAATCATCTATCTCAAGACACAATTAGCAAGTAAAAACTTGCCTTGATTCAGCAAATATGCAGATTCCTTGGTGTAGCAAGCTCTCTCTCTCAATCTCCAAAGCTTTCTCTCTACTCTTCTCTTTTCTCTCTTAGGTTTAGGAAGGGATTTTGGGGAAATAGAAGACTTAGTAGGCATAAATTGTGACTTAAGGTAAATGCTCCACTTAATTTAATCAAAAGTGCGATAAAATAATACGCAATAGCATAATTAAAGCACAACCAGTCAAAAAATGCCCAAAACTACAAAATACAATATGGTACATTATTTGACTATTTCGCACGTTCCGGAATCAACTGCAACCTCCAAATTATCATTTGGACATTTTAAAATTCAATATAGGATCCGGTCTCATAATTAAGCCAAATATCATTTTATATTCAGATGATATTAATAAGCCTGACATAGCAATATTTTCCCACAATTATGATATGTATGCAACCTCATAATAAATATCAACTTTTCTACATTGAATTAGCATTCAAATCATAACCCAACACTGGTCTCTAATTACTATACTAAGTAATTACTATAAAATACGGTCTCATAAGCGAGGGTTATTACAATTAGAACATGTTTTCATATGTTAATATGGTTGATTATGATCGGAGATTACTATGGGAGAAAGTAGAAGCTTGGTTGTGTTAACAATGGCTGAAACAGAATCATGGAGAAGAAAGGGACCTGGTCGATCGATCGATCTACCTGGGGCATAGATCGATCGATGGTCCCAGATTTTTGGTAGGTTCGCCATTTTTATATATACGGGGGAAATAAAATCTAAATTTAATTCCTATGTTTTATTTAGTGACAAATAAATGGTAGGCACATATTCCTAACAATTTTGGGGAAAGAAATTGGGATTAGGGAGGATTTATCTGGGGCACTTTATGGATCAATTTGAGGAATTCGATTCCAAAATAAGTAGATACGGATCAAGTGAGCGAGTTCAGGTATATTGGTTGAGTGACACCAGGGTGTTAAATTAATTAATTTGGAGTCGGGATATACACTTGGATAATATTTAACTTCGGGCCAAGTGAGCGAGCCCGGGTGTATGGGTTGGGTGACACCAAGGTAATAAATTAATTAATGTGTGAATTAATTAAATTAGAGTCGAAACTATAGACTCGGGAAAGTATTATATTAATTAAGGTGAAAATTAATTAATAATCAGAGTTGGACCATAAACTCGAGATACTAAATATAGGCTGGCGTTACAAACTCAGTACACGGTAAAGCCGGGATATTTTATATTTATATACATACGGTGTGCGATAGTATATATATATGGTGTGTTCATATAAATATCAGTGATTAGATATTATTGATATATATATACTCTAGTACTATCGAAGGAGGTTGCGCGATGTGGGTGAATCCCCTAGCTTGAGGAGTAGGGCGAGTATATCCCCAAGTCATAGCGTCAATTATATGGGTGAGGGGCTTATCTCACTTTCAGGGAAGGAATATGACCACCTCCATTAGGTATGTTTTTGGCCAAGTTAGTGAGTGATTCTGACTTGGGGTAACTATGTAATGCGAGTACACCTAGTGTGATAACACTTTAGAGAATACATCCGGTGAGTTATTACTCGGGAGGATGGGTTGTATTTATATTCAACATATGTGTGAATGCTGTAATATGGTTCTACGTATATAATGGGGTAAATAGTTATATACTGGTCATTAAATACATGTAGTGAATTGTATTAATTATATATGAGTTATATTCACATTCAACATGTGGGATTGTTGTAAGATAACTGTACGTACATAATGGGGTGAATAACTATATACGGGAAGTTTAAATACATGGAGAAAATTGTATTATTTATATAACTAGTGAATGTTATATGGCTTTCAAGGAAAGATGATTAACTAAGATAAGGTGGTAAATAAATTATAAATCATGCATTAATAATACTCAGTTTAGAGTAGAAAGGAAAGGGAGGATTATACTAGTTCTAGTTAGACGGGGTAGTACAACTAGGTGGGGTTAAAGTAATCGTTAGGTGTGCACATTAGTGGAGGGGTGAGTATATCCTCAATGGAGTGCGACACTAACTTAAATATGGAGCGCATTCATACATTTTATATTACTGCAAGTCAAATGTTTTCAAAATATTTTGGGTTCTAACCCTTGCTATAAAATATTTTCATAACCTTTTAGGTGTCCAGCCATAGGGATGCCAGGCATGATTCATTCCAGGGATTCGCTGCTGGAGAATATGTGGATGTTGCAGAATTTGGATAGGCACCTCTATTCCTTCTATTCCTAGTGTAGGGCTTTTCTATCAGATATTCGAGCATGTTTCTCACAGTTTTATTTAGTATTTATTTCAGATACTTGAGATACATTATTATCTGTCTTTACATTTGTGTTGGATTTTAGCCGATGGTTTTTTGGCCAGTTTCTTATTTATATGTGATGGTTGGTTTCAGTTAGCTTGTGATTGTTAATAATTTATTTCCGCATGAGTATTTCTTTGAATTAATGAAAGATAAAACTTGGCACCAGTCTAATTTCACTTAGGTGGTTAGTAAATAAAAAGTTTCGACAGTGATGCTAAGAATGAACCAACTGAGAAACAAGTTCTAATTTAATTTAGGACTGGTCACCCGGGGTTTAATTAGGCGGGGTGTCACATATGGTGTCAGAACATCCGGTTCTAGTGTCCTTAGATTATGTGCAGCTTTTCATGCTAAAGATTAGAATTCTTTGATGTAGAGCCTTATGATAGGATTGTTGTATTCCTCTATGTATGCAACTTACGTTCTCCTGCTATCAAGTATAGTGATGTGATTCATACACGAGTTCGGTTGGGCTTTGTATACCGAGCATTCTTTGGGACGACCAACGAGGGTAATAGGAGGATTGCAAGAGGATAGTCTCAACAGAAGACATTGGGTATTCTTGAAATGGTGATCGTGATAGGAATCACCTTGATTGTTGTTCAGGTCAGTGGTGATAGAATAATCACCCGGGAGCGATAGTCTTTGAAAGCACTATTATAGATAACGGTGGTACAATTTTAGTATCACCCAGAGTAGTCATCAAAGGGTGGGGAAAGTGTGGAAGGATCCTTTTGGAAGGGCCATCTACAAGGATTCGAGTAGCAGAGTAACGCGATAAGTTAATTGGAGGAAATAACCCAAAGAAAATTGTGTAGGGTGGTATCCGACGTCACCCAGGGCTAAATTTTGAATGAAATTTTGGCCCAGTGGGGTGGTGTTGTAGTCGTAGGAGTCAGTCACCACGTAGGAAGAAGAATATATGGAGTCAAACGAGAAATTTTGGGTACGGTGTGACCATAAGATCGTCCATTCGTTATTCAAATAGGGATGCGAGTGAAATTTCAGAGTTTATGAAATGGGTAAGATTGTAACTAGTCATGAGGGAGATGATAAATTGTATAATCAAACTTCATAACCGATGAAGGAGATACGGAGAAGGATAAAGGAATCCGCAAGTGGTAATGAACCGTGTGAGAATACATAAGGATGGATGGGAAATCCAACTAGGATGACTAGTGTTGAGGTCGTCAATATCATTTGTTTGCCAACTTACATTAACTCTTCTAAGATACAAGATCCAATAAGGTTAGAGAGTTTAACCTAAAAACGAAATGAGATGTAATGGTTCTAGTGAAGCACGCCGGAAGGGTATACCTAGTAAGGCACCCATCTTGACTTTTTAAATTAAGTAAATTTTTACCTATTGATGGTGGATTTGATCCGAGTCATCGAGACCCGCAACGAGTCCCTTAGGGCTAGAGAAGCCAAAAGGACAACGGGGGTAGCATTTACGATCAAGACGACCAAGTATACGAGAAAGACAACCCCAACATGGACATTGGGGCCAGAGGCAGGGGATTGACACACAGAGGTGTCTTATGTATGGAAAGTGGGACCACAACAATTAGTTATGTCCACGATGAGTCAGGGGATAGGAGTGGTATGTCCCACAGGGACAACAATTGAGAAGTTTTGGTTCGGTCGGATGAGAATATTATGTTCAGGAACCATTTGGGTCGCCGGTGGATAAGCGAGTGGAAGTATAAGTTTATCCTCAGATAGATGGGGTGAATTTCGTGACACAGGTAGTCACAGTATTCTTGTTAACACTATATTCATGTGGGGGACGAGTTTAGTAGGCGTATAGTAGTGTTACTATTAAGTATATGTTTACCATGGGGTAACAGGGCTATCTTTTACTTTATCTGAAAGGAAGCAGGCGTGAAAACTGAGAGGGTATATTTTATGAGATTTACTCATTTTGAGGAGTGTTATGAAAGCATAATTTTTCCTGGGTATGGATTGGTTAGCGATGGGTGTGAACTATTATGGATAGTGATAGTAATTTTAGGTGTTCGTGACACCAGGTTATGAATAATTTTTACTAGGTATCACCTGAGAGGGCGTCTAGCCTATATATATGTTTGTGTGTATGTTGTATTATGTGGTGCGATAGACACATAGTGAGGTCTTGTGTTCTCATATTTTATCCCGGTAAGTAGGGGTGTCTAGTGAAGTGAATCAGGGTGATTAGATTTATTTTCGAGTGGGGAGAGATAGATCGGTATTAATTTTACGCAAGAACTAGTGATAGTAAGGGCGCGATATTTTATGCTGTCTTTTATAGCAAAAGAGTAGGCGTGTATGTTTTTGTGTTAAGAGATAAGTATTTGGGGGTATGTGCTATGACTGAGGGTCTAATAGATCTCAACGATCGACAATGTTAGGTAGTAGTGTATCTGGGGGGTTCCTTGTTTGGATTTCGTTTTGCGAGACGTCCCATGCATGAAACTTTACGCAACGTTGGAAGTGGGCAGATGTTTGGTCGTTAGTACATAGGTTGGGCACCCCGATTATTATTCATATATAGGATATGACTACGGGTTGGAACTTATACTACAGGTTACGGCTAGCATAGTCGGGTAACTTTCATGCGGTTGAGCATGGGGACAGGGTGTATGGGTACCCTGGTTAATTAAGGTAATTTTTGTGTGATTAAGCATGGGATATAGGGTGTATGGGTGCCCTGGTTAGTGTGATTTCAGAGTCGTCTTAAATAAAATGGATGTGTAAATAAGCATATTGAATGTATGCCTGCGGGCCAGTCAGAGAATAAGTGGAACTGAAATCCGTTTGAGAAAGGAAACGGTCTGACTATGTATATCAAGGAGAACTACCTCCACCATAGGGAGTGGGAAGGTGGGGGAGACCTATGTAATAAGATATCCCTAGGCAAGGGAGAAACCCACATTTTTTGGAAGATAGAAAAGAGTATCACTTAGTCATATACCTAGAATGGTTTTACGCATAGACAAGGTATAGATTCCTGCCCGATGAAAACCGCACAAGGAATAGAGTTCTTGAGCATGGGAATTGGTGTTGAATGGGACATAGTGGATTTGTCGCCGAGTAGACCATTTAAGGATGGAAAGAGGTTAATTGGAGGGTATCAACCAGGAATTTTTTTAAATTCTATGGTCCCAGTGAAGGGATTAATGCTCAGGTTGGTAAACTGTTAGGAGGTAATCGGTACAGAGTTATATATTGGGTTGAACGTGTCGCCCATAAGTCAATGGGTAGATGGGAAGTGAGGATTGTGCATTTTAGATTTTTGGGTAATTTGGGAGTAGTATTTACCACAGGTAGAGTTACATGTGATGCCTCGTAAAGGTTTGGTATGCGTGACACCTTAGGAGACTTTATGGAAAAAGTTTAATTATCCACCTCTGGTAGATAAGAGGTGGGGAAATAACAAGCTGCTAGTACCCGAGATGGGTTATGGTCCAGTAGTGGGAATTAAGTATGTTGTATCCCTTCATATAATTTAGGGACATAAGGAGCGGTACGTCACCGTGAGTTAAAGGTTCAAGTATGACATGATTAATCAAGGATGGTGCAGGTAATTACCTGGAAAATAGTCACGTGTTTTGGCAACAAGGAAATTGACACCCATATAGGAGGGGAATTTCCTAACTGAGAGATAGTGGAGCCGGCGGAGTATAGGCTCATCTTCTGGGGCACTATGTTGTCAGGGGCCATCGAGTTAAAAATTTGTGACCAAGTATTGTTTCCGGTGCCTCCTATGAAAGGAGTGGTGAAGTTAGGTAAGAAAGGGGAGCTAGAGTCGAGGTATGTGGGTTAATTCCCTATCTTTGAGATGGTGGGATTGGTAGATTATCGACTGGGTTTGCCAGAACATCTTCAGCGGATACGGGATGTATTCCACGTGGCATAGCTGGAGGGATGCAGGAGGAGTGATTTAGCTTTTTGGGCATGTTCCACTTGAGGATAATGACTTGCAATAAGACACCTCATATGAGGGGAGACTGGTAACTATGTGAGCGCAAGCTGCAGTCTAAGATAGTAGCACCAGTTATAGTGTAATGGAGTGGGGTCATCACAGTATTGATGAGTATACGTGGGACCGGGAGGAGGATATGTGAGAGAAGTATCCAGAGTTATTTGCCGCAGTAATGACTAAATTTTGGGGATGAAATTCCTTTGTAAGGGGGGGAGTATGTAGCACCCCGTATTTTTGTGCATGTAATATTTAATTAATTCGTGAAATTTTAAATTACTTGTGTGTTGTAATTTAATTGAATTAATTATGGTAATATTTATTTAAATATTCATCGTAGAGTGAATGGTTAATATTTAGGGAAATTTAATTACTAAGTGAATAGTAATAATTTATTTATGTCATAACGTGTATTAGTGGCATGGCATTTATTTATCTCAACCGGGAGTCGATATAGACTAATTTAGGTGTGAGATAAGGATTTTTATAAATTAATTTGAATGTCGATTTTGAGTGCACGGTTGAGTCCGAATGGGTCGAGATAGTCGAAAAAGTATATCCGGGGGTAGTAAACGGGTCACGGGGAGTTTTTAGGCATAACCGGGACCACATGGGGCTATTTGGGTCACTTGGACTTGGCCCATTAGGATAAAAACGGGATTAGAGTTTTAAGACCTAAATCTAAGAGTGGGGAACGATAGAGAAACATAAATCTAAATCTAAGAAATTAGGGAGAAAGTGAGAGGGAGCAGTTAGAGCCAATTTGGGGATCTTTTGGAGATAAAATAAGGAACGGATTGGATGCCCATCATTAAGCTTGCCTCTACACCAACGGATCATACTCTACGAACCAAAGGCAAGTGGTTAACTTCCTGTGTTGTTCAATTTTGATACTCAATTCATACTTTTGTGATGTGTAAACCAAAATCCGTTTTGGGTATAAATGGGTATTCGGGTGAAAACTGGTTTTTAAAAAAGGGTATATCTTGAGGAGATTTGGGGTAATATTAGTATGTTTCATGATTCTATAGTATAGGAATATGAATCGTATGATTAAATCTAGAAATAATTGACATTTAATTTCTGATAAAAGAGATGTAAAGTGTTTGGGTGTTTGAAACCAGGGTAAAACCCGAATCTGGAAAACGTTAGAATTCGTGGAAATTTGTAATTGAATTAAGGCTTCTAGGTTGATTAGAACCTATTTTAATATTTTAATATGGTTGATTATGATCGGATATTACTATGGGAGAAAGTAGAAGCTTGGTTGTGTTAACAATGGCTGAAACAGAATCATGGAGAAGAAAGGGACCTGGTCGATCGATCGATCGACCCAGGGCATCGATCGATCGATGGTCCCAGATTTTTGGCAGGTTCGCCACTTTTATATATAAGGGGGAAATAAAATTTAAATTTAATTCCTATGTTTTATTTAGTGACAAATAAATAGTAGGCACATATTCCTAACAATTTTGGGGAAAGAAATTGGGATTAGGGAGGATTTATCTGGGGCACTTTATGGATTAATTTGAGGAATTCGATTCCAAAATAATTAGATACAAATCAAGTGAGCGAGTCCGGGTATATTGGTTGATTGACATCAGGGTGTTAAATTAATTAATTTGGAGTCGGGATATAGACTTGGATAATATTTAACTTCGGTCCAACTGAGCGAGCCTGGGTGTTTGTGTTGGGTGAAACCAAGGTAATAAATTAATTAACGTGTGAATTAATTAAATTAGAGTCGGAACTATAGACTCGGGAAAGTATGATATTAATTAATGTGTAAATTAATTAATAATCAGAGTTGGACCATAAACTCGAGATACTAGTGTTACAGACTCATTACACGGTAAAGTCGGGATATTTTATATTTATATATATACGGTGTGCGATAGTATATATGTGGTGTGTTCATATAAATATCAGTGATTAGATATTATTAATATATATACTCTAGTGCTATCAGAGGAGGTTGCGCGATGTGGGTGAATCCCCTAACTTGAGGAGTAGAGCGAGTATATTCCCAGGTCATAGTGCCAATTATATAGGTGAGGGGCTTATCTCACTTTCAGGGAAGGAATATGATCGCCTCCATTATGTATGTTTTTGGCCAAGTTAGTGAGCGATTCTGACTTGGGGTAACTAGGCTATGCGAGTACACCTAGTGTAGAGAATACATCCGGTGAGTTATTACTCGGGAGGATGGGTTATATTTATATTCAACATATGTGTGAATGTTGTAATATGGTTCTACGTATATAATGGGATAAATAGTTATATACGGGTCATTAAATACATGTAGTGAATTGTATTAATTATATATGAGTTATATTCACATTCAACATGTGGGATTGTTGTAAGATAACTGTACGTACATAATGGGGTGAATAATTATATACGAAAAGTTTAAATACATGGAGAAAATTGTATTATTTATATAACTAGTGAATGTTATATGGCTTTCAAGGAAAGATGATTAACTAAGTAAAGGTGGTAAATAACTTATAAATCATGCATTAATAATACTCAGTTTAGAGTAGAAAGGCAAGGGAGGATTATACTAGGACTAGTTGAACGGGGTAGTACAACTAGGTGGGGTTAAAGTAACCGTTAGGTGTGCACATTAGTGGAGGGGTGAGTATGTCCTCGAGGGAATGCGACACTAACTTAAATATGAAGCGCATTCATGCATTTTATATTACTGCCAGTTAAATATTTTCAAAATGTTTTGGGTTCTAACCCTTGCTATAAAATATTTTCAAAACTTTTTAGGTGTCCAGCCACAGGGACGCCAGGCTTGATTCATTCCAGGGATTCGTTGCTGCAGCATATGTGGATGTTGCAGGATTTGGATAGGCACCTATATTCCTTCTATTCCTGGTGTAGGGATTTTCTATTTGATATTCGAGCATGTTGCTCACGGTTTTATTTAGTATTTATTTCAAATACTTGAGATCCATTATTATCTGTGTTTACATTTGTGTTGGATTTTAGCCGATGGTTATTCGGACAGTTTCTTATTTATATGTGATGGTTGGTTTCAGTTAGCTTGTGATTATTAATGATTTATTTTTGCATGAGTATTTCTTTGAATTAATGAAAGATAAAACTGGGCACCAATCTAATTTCACTTAGGTGGTTGGTAAATAAAAAGTTTCGATAGTGATGCTAAGAATGAACCAACTGAGGAACCTGTTCTGATTTAATTTAGGACTGATCACTCGGGGTTTAATTAGGCGGGGTCTCACAGAATCAAGCTAGAGGATTTATTTTTTCTAAATAGTTTATGTAATACGTCCCAATGCATGTTGCACTATGATTTTTTAGACTCAACAAAATTTGTGCACTTATCATGTCACTACGTTTTAGAGTTGAAGAGTACTATAACTCTCAAGAAAACCTTAAGGATCACTAGTGGAGACTTCAGCTTGTGATATTTGTGCCTTTCACCCTCTCAGAGTGTTTTACGAAATCTCCGAGTCACAAGTTTATTCAACTTCTTTTGGGACCGCATTTAAATCGTTGTATGAACGCATTATTCTTCATTAAAAAATTTGGCTTGATCACTGAGAACGACATCTTTTTTTAGTTGTAAAAAACACGTGTCTTGTAGTTTGTCCCGATCTCCAAATTTTCATCCATACACATACCATTTACCATTCACTTCATCCATTACCTTCCCATATTCTTTCATATTACACATTCACACCTATTCCCCTCACCATCCATACACATTCCCCACTCCATTTATATCTCATCCATCATTTTTTGAGAAAAAAAGTATTTTTCAAACGTAAAATGTCATTGGTGTTGAGAAAAAAAAGAGAAAAAAAAAAGAGAAAAGAGAGAAAAGAAAAGAAAAATTAAGACATTTGTGCCTAAAGTGTAGAACACTCTTCTATCGCATCCATCTTTCATCCGTCACCATCATACTTCACCTCATGTTATCCTTCCCATTTCATTTCCCCCTCGTACATATTTTCCCTTAGGTGTTTAGGCAAATGAAAGTCAATGTGGTGAATAACTCGACGTTCTCATTATAGTGATTAGCATTCTTTCATGAGATCACTTTTCTTTCTAAATGTTCGTTCTTTCCTATGTGTTGTGAGGCGTTTGAACTTACTTATATTTACTCACCTCCTCATACACAAGAGCGATACACTAACCCATATCTCGAGAGTTCATTTGAGAGAGATACATCCAGTGAGATTTTAAAGTTGAAGCGTTGATTCTGAAAAGGCAATCTAGGAATTACTCTTATGATACTCGACCTGTTTTGACTGATTCACACACACACGTTGAGTTCTAGGAAGGATGTGCCTTGTGTATTCACATAGCTAAATTTTTATACACTTCTAACTTGTATTTCTCAAAATATTTCTCTTGAGATGGATTCTGCGATTTTTTTACGTCTAATAAGAGATTGACTATCGTTTGAAAATAAAGAATTTTGTGGGTATATTCCTTGCAAACCCTCACGAGACAAAACTCGTCTTGTAAGGCAACCTATAGGTTTAAAGGCTTGTTGCACAAGCTAAGCCCAGTCGCAAGTGCCCGTGAAAGTGGTACACTTTTGGTTATTTATCTTTCTCTTTCTAACAATCTTTTTACTTGAGGACTAGCAATGTTCTGTTTGGGGGTGGTGTCATAAGCACCCAAAAATGTACATTTTATACCCCGGATAGATGTATTTTAGTTGTTAATTCTCGATAAATTATGACTTATATGCTTAATTGTTTAATTCTCATGCTTGATCGTCGTTTGCGAAGTTCAAATGCTTATTTCAAGGCAAATGTGTGATTTATGGAGCTAATTTTCCAATCTCGTACCTTGCCCAAGCCTAACCTAGCCCAAACCTTCACCCGAACCCCATGTGTGTTTAGTTTGTGTTATTAAATTTTTTTTAAGATTTTTATTTTTCATTTTTAGGTTTTATTTTTTTTTATTTATTTAGAATTTCCTAGAATTTATTTTCTAGTTCTTTTTATTTTTGATTTTCTATTAGTTTTTAATTTTATTCTTTATTTTATTTTATTATTAGGATTAGTTTTAGTAGTTTATTTCTAGGTTTACTCGATTTCATATTTTTAGCACTTTAGGTTTTATTTTTATTTGATTTGTAGTTTTTATTTTTAATTTGAATTTTATTTTATAGATTAGGAATTTAATAGATTTTATTTTATTTATTTTTAGAATTTATACTTTTAGGATTTTTAGGAATTAATTGCAATTTTTTATTTCTTTTTAGTGTTGTTTTATTTTGATTTTTAGTTTTTATTTTATTAGGATAAGTGTTTTTTTAGCAATTTATTTTTCTACTTTTATTAGTTTATTTTTTTTAGGACTTTAATTTTAATTTTATTAGGTTTTTATTTTTATTTTGTTAGGATTTAATTTTTAGTTTTATTAGTTTTAGTTAGATAGTTATTTTTAGGGGACAAATTAAACACACACACACACACACTAACTATCCATACACCTAACCCAGACCTAAAACAAATCCCACACATGCATCCTACACACTCACCCACACCCTAACACCATACACCCTCCTTCACACACAACCATACCCCCACTTCATCTTCTTCATCCCACACATTCTCTCTCCTAATCCTCCATTAACACCATACCACATTAATCCTATACACAACACACCCAATCTTTCACCTCCATAGACAACAAACTTTCTAACCATCTATTTTCCTCCCTCTCTCACCTTGGCCACCAACCACATACCCGAATGTAAGGACACAAATTTCCAATTGAGTCATCTTATAGTTTTGGCTCAATTCCGGACAAAAACATTTGTTCATAGGATTTTATTTAATTGTAATATTCAAGACCTATGAAGTGTTTGTTGAAGACGTAGCGGCAAAGAGTATAAAGCATCATCAACATGCCATAGTTTATGTGCCTCGTTTGTACGTCATCAACTTAGTTCCATGCTCCCAAGGTATGAATGCAATTATATTTATATATGAGCTTGGAACAATTTATTTGGGTGTTAGGTTTAATAAAAGCCATGTTTATTTCAGAAATGATTTCAAAAGTACTTTATATTAATATATATATAAATGTTTCTGGGCTAAAATAGAATTTAACAAAAATTTCTGAAACTCGTTCGAAATTTCGTTCGAACGAGATTTTTCGTTCGAACCAAACTTCGTTCGAACGAGACTGCTTTCTAACCCAACTGGTCAGTCGTTAGATAAGTCGTTCGAACGACTTTCTCGTTCTAACGAGTTATCTAACGAGGTTCTAACGAGCCCAGGCTGGTCGCTCGTTAGAAACCTCGTTCGAACGACAGTCAAAGTCGTTCGAACGAGACGCCAGGCGGGAACGGTTTTCAGCAGTTTTTTGGCAGTTTTCTCCCACTTTCCCCACTTGGTTTTTAACCAACTTTTTCAAGACTTATTATGGACGGGAATCACATTTTTCTAAGTAACTTTTCCAACATTGTTTATCTCCTAGAGAGAGTTTGAGAGCAAAATTAGTTTAGGAAAATGTTCAAGTTTTGAGTGTTATTCTTTCTAGAAAAATTTCATACACACTCTAGTTTACACCCAATTGTTTATCCAAGTTTCTATATACATATTAATTGCTTGGAGATTGTTTTGGCACCGGTTTTTTTTTTCTACACCGAATTGAAGAGAAGTTCGTTTCATTCCTACCCATATGGAGAAAGGCTCCATGTTTGGGTGACGGTGTGCCTAATTGCCCGATCGGTGAGAGTCCGAGACCGCGGTGGAGTTCCGTTGGTTATCCGCTAATTGGAGGTCGATACAAGAAGAAGCATCACGGCTTGAGAGGGTTTGAGTTTAGGAAGTAAGTCTTTTGTCTTGTATTTTGTAATACCGTTTTTAGTGGATTTGAGGCTAGGGCCGTCCCGAGATTTTTTCCCGTTAGTGGGTTTTTCCTCGTACATCGCGGTGTAGTGTGACTTTGTTTATTTTATCTTGCTCATCATTTAGAACGCATGCTTTAGGTTTAATTCAAGATAAAATTGGGTTTAATTATCACACTCATTTAATTTGGGACTTAAATTAAATATCGGGTAAAATTGGTTTATTCAAGTCATATGTTAAAATTGGTTTCGCCTAACTTTGTTTAAATAAATAATCATGACTTAGGCAAATTCTAGGACTTGAATTTTGTTTTAATTTATTTCTTGAGATATTAAAACCCGTCCTTGTTATTTTGTTGAACCATCACTTGTATTCAACGCTTCCGCATTTATTTAAAAAGGAATTTAACTTTGATTTTAATACAAGAAAATTTAAAATCCGGGGATCCATAAACTCTGGCGCGTTTACAAGCTAATCCCCTGCCGCAGGAGCCAACCCTCGACCCACCTTCTGCCTAAATCGGGAAGAACCGAATCCAATCCAAATACCCACCCACCTGCCTTATCCCACCTGACCCACTATCACTCAAACCCATAATACCTCCTAAACCCGTCGTCGGTCAGCCCCCATCTCTAACTCGAGACCCGAGATCCTATCCCCCGCCTGAATCCAACCGAACCTCTACTCATAAACCCTCTATCCTCAGGCCACTACAAACCCAATACCCGCCTGAACCCGGTTTTTTATCTCCAACCATCATCAACCCAAATCTCACTCATACTCAACCACCCTTCTCAATCCAACCCATTTCAACCATATCCAAACCAAATACCCAAAACCCAATCTCCCAATCCTTACCCAATTTCCACCTGCACAAAGCCAACACCAAAATAAAAACCAACCCCACATGTTTAATACCTTTTATCCCTTATACCCAATATACCCCCAACTTGCCACCACACTTTCCTTACCTCACCCAACACATATGCACATGTGTGTGTAATTTCTAACATGCCTATCTCACATCACTCACCCCATGCACACTTTTAACTTTTCACAATTATACCCCTAATCTCCATTGCCACATTATTTAAAGAAGAAGAAGACCCAAATAAAGGGAGAAGAATACTAGAGTTAGAGAGAGGAAGACGGCCATTTTTTAGTTTGTTTTTAGGTTTTAGTTTAGAAAAAAAAAATTATTGTAAGGAAAAATTTCCAATCGAGTCAATTTGTAATATTGGCTTAATTCCGAACAAAACAATTTGTACCATAGAATAGAATGTTCATGTTGTATCCTTTCAAGCCTATGATAATTGTATGTTAAAGATGTAGCGGTGAAAAATTGAAGAATGTATCCTTGTCGATTTTCATGCCAAGTTTCACATCATCAACATGTGGATTCCAATGTCTCCTAAAGGTATGAATGCATTAATATATATATATATAGGATCTTGGAATTTTATATTGGGAGTTAGTATTTTTTTTGTTAAATTTTTTTTTGAATTCATTGTTCTTAAGATTTTGTTCTCGGACACCTTTTCGTAGAAAAATCATATCAAATAAAAAAAATCAGAAAAATACGAAACTGGCGGCCACGCGTTCGTATCAAAATTATCTACAATCATGGCCTAAAATCTCGTTTAAAAGATCGTTCAAACGACCTTGGATCTCGTTCGAATGAGAGTTAATGTCATTCGAACGAGATTTCAAACGAGAATTTACTCCTTTTTTTCTGAATTATTGTTAGAAGTTTCGTTCGAACGACCTGGGCCATTTTCTGACAGTTTTTTTAATAACTTCCTACTAGCCCACTTGTTTTCCCTCTACTTTTTTCTGCATAACTAAGTGCGGGAAACACATTTTTGGACGGAACCTTTATTCCCTTCAAGAGAAAAGGAGAGAAATATACTTGAGAGAAAACGTTCTTTTTATGTTTAATTCCAAAATGATTAATTCTTGAAAACACATCCACCCATATCTTAGTTTAATTCCAAGCTTTCATATATATACACTGTGCTTGGAGAGTGTTTGGCACCGGTTTCTACTCTACTCATACCATAAAGAAGAAGATTTTCATGCTGCT
Organism: Sambucus nigra; assembly: GCA_949130495.1. Classification (NCBI taxonomy): domain Eukaryota; kingdom Viridiplantae; phylum Streptophyta; class Magnoliopsida; order Dipsacales; family Adoxaceae; genus Sambucus; species Sambucus nigra. Next base: position 470,080,588 of record OX422218.1, read on the forward strand.
GTGTACCCACTTGAAGAAAGGCTTCGGGGGAGGGTGACGGAGACCAAAAGCCTCATCGGTGGATTCCGAGACCAAGGAGGAGTTCATGGTTGTCAAATAGGAGGAGGTAGTTACAAGAAGACGTGTCAAGTCTTGGATGGAGTCAAGTTGTATGTAGTAAATCATCTGTCTTGTAAACATAAAGCGATACTTAGTTCACTTAAGATTAGGGTCGTCCGAGGTTTTTCCCATTTGGGTTTTGCTCGTACATCGGCGCGTAGTGTGATTGATTTATTTTTATCTTGAAAATCACTTAGAACACATGCTTAGGATAATTCAATATAAAATTAGTTTAATTATCACACTAATATAATTTGGTGCTTAAAATTAGTTTTGGGCGAAGTTTAACTTAATGTAATTCATGTCATTAATTTTAATTTGATAAAATTTGGTTTGGCCTAAGTAGAAAAATTAATTAATCTTGTTAGGCAAATTTTAGGACATGGATTGAGTTAATTTGTTTAAGTAAAAATTTCTGTTGGATTAACTTCTTTATCTCACTTTAAGTTTAGTTTAATTTTAATTTTAAAGAAAATAAAATTGGTAGGTTATGTAGTTTTTGAATTTGAACCATCGCATTCCACACTTAAAGGAAATTAATATTTAATTTTAAAAGAAAATTTAAAATTGGGGGTCTACTATTCCTTCAAATATAATAATTGAGTGATTGTAATTAGTGAGAGATTTGTTGGTTGTAATTAAAGAATTCATGCAATTGAAGGCAAATTTGGTTTGATCCACTCCTCTCTAATTTTCATTTCATGATTTTAATTGATTCTATTTTTTGTTGAATAATCATTATTGAGGGCTATTATCCCATTCAAGGGATGAATTGAAGCCCTCGTGAATCTAAGTTGATTTAGTTGTTAATTTTAATTTTGTTAGTTTCCTTTGATTAGTAAATTTAATTCCTACTTTTATTTGCAAATTGAGAAATGGAATATCATTCTTGAGAAAGGATGGAAAATTGTATTATCATTTTATCATTTGATTCAAATTAGAGATAGGCTTATCACTTGATTTAAATGTTAGTATAATTTTCATATACTCTTATTTTTATTTTGTCTAATTAAAATTAGTTTGATGAATTGATCCTAGCGGATGATTCATTTGATTGATTTTAATTCATTTAGAGTAGTGCTTGTGGGGATTAAACTTACTTTTCTAAAAGAATATTCAATTAATTCATTAGTGTAATGAGAATTAGCTTTTGAATTAAATTAATGTTTTAAAAATTGATCAAATTAAAATAGTGCAAGCTAGATTGATTTGTGTGAAGTGGGGGTGGATTTTACATCCCTTGAACATTTTTCTCTCATTTAGTTACATCTCATTCACTTTCCTCACTCACTATTTTATGTTTTTCATAATTTTAATTTAGTTTGATTATCATTTTCTATTTAGTTATTAGTTTATATTCACCTTAAATCTCAAAATTGTTTTAATATTGAAAAGGCTAAAAAAATTAGAAAAAGTAAAAAAATCGAAAAAGAAAATAATAAAAAAAATGAATTGCATGCCTCTCTTGTATGTTTCACCCTTAGATTTGGATTTATACCTCACTTACCACTATTGTTTAGTTTTGTTATATATGTTTGTAGGTAATTGAGATTTTTGGTTAGAGGATCTTTCAACAACGACACATACAAAAAGCAATTCAATCAATAGATTTAACATAAAAAAAGCTTAAATTTAATACAAGATTCAAATAAAAACTCACTTTCATACTACTAACCCAATAGGCCTAAATTACGTCATTTTGAATTAAAAATGGACATTTTACAAGTCCCACTAGCCCAATACAAAATATACTAAAATAGTGAAGTAACAACCCATATTTAATAATTAATCGATACGAGTCTAAATATTAACTAATTTAATTAATGAATTACCGTTTCTTAAATCCGATTTCAAATTGGAATTAAATAACGCACAAAAATATAAATAGTAACTTCTCCAGTTACAACATACATATGTAATTAATTTTATTCAATTTAACAATTCACGAAAAATACAGGGTATTACATCTTAGTGCTAAAAATTAGTCAAAATTTAACATTAAGCATTAAGAGGCAAGAACCTCTGTGAATGTTTTATGCTGGATGTTGAATTTTTTTTAATGAAAATTTATTCCAATTTACTCTTATTTTATTTGATAAATGACACTTTTTTTATTAGAGAAGCTATACTTTCATTCATAATATAAATGAGGAGAAACTCTCAAAATACAACCAAAGTACATTGGGATAATGAAACGAGAGCTAATACAAAGGGAGAGAACATACTTTTCCATAAATACTTAAAGGGTAACATGATTAGCACCTCAACACAACCACAAAAAGAAAAATACAGCAAGAAACTACACCCTGACAACACATCTTCAAGGTCTTGAATCAAAATGCACCTCCATAAGCGCATATCTTGTCTCCTCCACTCCAATATGTGTTGCATTGATAACCTCCAAGCCCATAAGGAAGATGACAAAAGATCTCACAAAAGGAGATATACACCAATCTAGATCTGAAAAAAATTCAGATATGAGATGAGAGACAAATGAGCGGCGAATCGATTGGAGGAGCCATGACTCTCCCATAAAGGGCAGAGTTTTAGGGCCGAAAGGAAGAGGGTATTATTTTTAGCATAAGGACACAAATTTCCAATTAAGTCCATATGTTGTTACAAAATAATTTGTGCCATAGGATAGATGTTCTTGTATACCCTTCCAAGCCTATGACGAGTGTATGTTGAAGGTTAGAGGCCTAGATATTCAAGTTCATCCTTATCGGGTTTTCGTGCCACGTTTCACATCATCAACATAAGGATTCCAATGTCTCCAAAAGGTATGAATGCATTTAATATATATATATATATATATAAGAGTCTTAGAATATTTTTATGGGTGTTATTTTTGTCTATTCGACTTTTTATTTTCAGAAAATCTTGTTGGGACTTTTTATTAAAGTTTTTGGGCTTTAAATGAAAATATTGGATTTTCTGCATTTTCGTTCGAATTATCTTTCTAACGAGAAATCGAACGAGCTTCTAACGACTTGAAACCAATATTATCTATTTTTTATTCAAAATATCGTTCAAACATCTTCGTTCGAACGAGATATTTCCAACGAGTTTTTAGCCTATTTGTCTTCGGAAATCTCGTTCGAACGAGCTCGTTTGAATGACCTCAAAAAGTCGTTCGAACGAGATTTCAGCGGGAACAGTTTTTCTGACAGTTTTTACCCACTTTTCCCACTATCTTTTTTATAGACTTAATATCTGCAGGAAACACACTTTTCTAAGTAACTTTTGGCATACTATCTTCTACACTTTGAGAGCAAAAAGGGTTTTTCATTAAAAGTTCAAGGTTTATGTTTTATTATTTTATGGATTAAATTCTACCAAAACACATACACCCATATGTTTGTTTAAATCCAAGTTCTTTTATATATATATTTTGCTTGGAGTGCTTGTTTGGTACCGGGTTTTCTCTACACCAACAAAAAGAGAAGTTTGGGCTCATTTTCTACCCATAAAGGAGAATATTTATTTTGTTGTGGCTCTCTCACATGGTGAAAGACACCATGTGTGGTTGACGGTTGCAATGCTTCGATTGGTAAACTCCAAGATGCTATGGGCATCGTGGTTATTTGCTAGACGAAGTTATTTACAAGAAGAAGCATCGGGGCTTGAAGGGAGTCAAGTCGAGTGTTGTAAGTATTTTTATCTTGTAATTGTAAAACCATATCTAGTGAATTTGTTAAGCTAGGGTCGTCCGAGGTTTTTCCCGTTGCAGGATTTCTTCGTACATTGCCAGGAAGTGAGATTGTTTCTTTTATCTTGTTTAACTCACTTAGAACGCATGCTTAGGTTAAAAAGATAAAAAAAAAATAATTTGCAATCTTGCTTTAATTTAGTGCTAAAATATATTTGGGTAAATTTAAGTTAATTTAATTCAAGTCAGCACAATTTAATTAGATAAAATTTGTATTGATTTAGTTTGGCTTATATTGAAAAATGAATTAATTATTGTTAGGTAAATTTTAGGACTTGGGTTGAATTAATTGGATTTAAGTGAAAATTAATGTTTGAGTTGTTTTTATTTCACTTCTAGTTTAGTTTAATTTTAATTTGGAAGATATTAAAATTTGAAGTTTGTTTATGTTTTAAATTTGAATTGAAATTTTAGTTGCATATTTAATTGAACCATCTCGTCAATTTTAAAGAAATTAAAATTTAGGGGCTTCCTCACCTTCAAGTGGTATCAGAGCTAGAAGCATTAGGTTATTGCGTTTAGGTCCTTTTGTGTCTAGCTTAAAAATGGAATTTTTCTCGTTTTTAAAATTTTCAATTTTTGATGGTTCTAATTACGCATACTGGAAAGTTCATATAAAATAGGCACTAAAGTCCAGATGGGAGGGTTTGGATGTCTGTCATTACTGGGTGGTCCCCACCTACATGTTTAGTAGAAAATGAGCGTGTTCCCAAGCCCGAGAGAAAGACTGATAATGAACTGAAATCAGTAAATTTTAATTCACGAGGCTTGAATGCTTTGTATAGTGTGGTCAACCCGGATGAATTTCGGAGTATCATGATGTGTGAAACCGCTAAAGAATCTTGGGATATTTTGTCGTAAAAGCTTCAAAACTCCAAAACCTCACCACTCAATTCGAGATCATAAAAATGCTTGAAAATGAAACTTTTGATGAAATTTATGCTAGACTTTTCGATATTGTAAATTCATCTTTTAATTTGGGAGAAAAGATACCCGACGATCGAGTTGTAAATAAAATTTTAAGGTCCCTACCCGATAGATTTATTCCTAAGGTGGCCTTGTTGAATTATTTACCCACTTTAGCCTCTACAAAACTAGAAGAGCTCGTAGGTGATTTATAAACCTATGAACTTAACATGTTTTCCTCTAAGACTGAAAAGAAGAAAGATAAAGGCATCGCTGTGAAAGTCCGAAAAGAGAAAAAACAAGTTTCGAATGATGAGAGTGATTTTGACTAGGAAGAAATGGCTATGTTTACTAAAAAATTTAGAAAATTTCTTAAGTTTAAAAAAGATAATCTTAAAAATAATTTGAAGAAATTTGATAAATCTAAGTATGACAAAGCCAAAAAATTCCATAAAAGGCAAAATGAATATCTAAATAGGGACGAGTGAAATCGTTGCTTTGGTTGTGAAGGGTATGGCCATATGGCTTTTGAATCTCCCACTGAACTACGGAGAGAGGGATAGCAACCAATTTCATACAATGCTACCCTTAGTGATAGTGATAAGGAACAGGGACCCAATTCCCCCATTGAGCACAACTTTATCGCATTCATGGCAAGTCATGTAAGTCATAGTGGGAACTCATCCAATGATGACATTATAATACATGACACTTCCGAGGCCAAAGTTTGTGAATCCTATGTTTTTGATGATTTAGAGAGTGGAGAAGAGAGAGAGTGTGAGAGTGAAGAAAAGGTTGATGAGAGTGAACTTCAAATTGCCTTTAGAGAGTCATATGAAGAATCAATGAAATTAAAAAGGTCTAATTTGAAGTTAGAAGCTAGTTTGAGAGAGCATGATAAGGTTATTGATGAGAGTGCTTTAGTGGAAGACCTTAGGACACATGAGAAAACTCTTCGAGAGAAGCTTGAGTATGTAGAAGGTGATAGACATAACCTTAGAGTTTTAATGGAGGCTATGAACAAAGAGATTCTCATGTTTGAAGAGAGTAGCTGTTTGCTTGAGTCACGCATTTTAGAGTTGGATGAAAAATTAAGAGACTCAAGTCGAGTCAAATTTGATTTGGAGTGTAGGTCCAATAAACTAGATAAAATCTTAGGCACAGTCCAAATAAAAAATGACACTTGTGGTGTAATACCCCGAACTTTTATGGATATTTAAATTACCTAAATGGGTGTGATTTGGTAATTTGAGGAATTATTGTGAATAATAATTTTTGGAGTTTATGAGTGTTAGATGACTTCCGATTTGTGTTATATTTACTTTTGGGATTAAGTAAATAAGTCAGATTGTTGTAATCACATGGCATAGTTGGGTAAAGCGACAGAGGATAATATTTTAATTGGAAAACCCACAGTATGACGTGTTGGGTTTAATTAGTAAATTTTATTTAAGTGACTCGAATGGAGATTTCAAGCGCGCGATTGGTTTTAGAATGGCCGAGATAGTCAGAATAGAGTATTCGGGGTATTGTTTAGGTTCCGGGGACTTTTGGACTAGTAGGGACTCGCAGTTGAGTAAACGAGTCATTTTTGGGTTTAATAGGGACAAACCCCTTTCTCTCCCTTATAAAGGCACGGGAGAGTGAGATAAAGAAGAAAAATATAAGAGAGGGAGTAAAAGGGAGAAAAAAAGGAGATTCCGGCCAAACTCTGCGGGATTCGACTCAAGGTCGTCGGATTTTATCCACGAGGCAAGTGTTTACTTACTTTATTCTTTTGAGTGTGTCTCTCATATTATAATTGGTGTTAACAAACTATATGATTTTCGGGTTGTATTTTCATAAATCAAAACAGGTGTTTCGAAAGATTTAACGGATAAAACTCGATTAATATTCGATGTGAGAAACACAGAATTAATTGAAATTAAATGTTGGTAAATGGTTCTAGGATGATTAGAACCCATTTTATATGTGTATATATAGTTGGTTGTGGTTATATGTTGATGGTAGAGATGATGAAAAGCTTGGTGGGTTATTAATGGCCGAAACAGACTCGTTGGAGAATATGCAGAGTCGGCTTCCCTGGTCAATCGATCGACTGCCAGGGTCGATCGATCGACCCTTCAGTAATTTCGGTAATCTTCCCTGTTTTTGTTATAGGAGAGATAATTCTTGTAAATGTTATCCTAGCTTATATAAGTGAGGAAAATAACTAGGGGGCTTACTCCTAGCCAATTAAGGGAGTTAATTGGGGTTAGGAAGGGGCAAAATTGTATGGCACTAAAAGTACATTTTTGAGGAAAAAATATATTGTGGAGATAGAAATTTAGGGTTCCCAAAATTAGAGTGGGGACTTCTAAATTATTATTGGAGTGAGATGCATACCTTGGTTTAATTTAGTAAAATCCAGGACTTATTTATTTAGGGGTGTTCGGGACAAGAAACACCCGAGGGAGTATTTCGGTGGGGGTTTATGTATAGATAATTGTGCGCGTAGAAAATGTAATTATATGCTGACTAATTGAGTAAATCCTACGAGGCGACTAGGATGGAATATGGGATATAGGCTAAAGATGACTTAGCGGTTACCCGATACGTCTATTGACGACGATTATTATAGGTGGTGCGATACCTATGGAATTAAAATAAGTTGATAGTATACTTATATAGTTAGTACGAATTTATACATGCGGGTTTATACATAAATCCTTAAAAGTTATCAAGGTACGAATTTTATATGAAGTGAGAGAATACTTTTGGGTTTAGTGTTTTAAGTGTATGAGTGCTTATATACTATTACGAATGGAAACATTCGGGATTATTGGCTATCGCTATGAGAGTTTGAAAATTAAAGCCATATATATATATATATATATATATATATATATATATATATATATATATATATATTAGAGGAGCGATATAGATTATATATATACGATGTGATAATAGTATATATAATATGATACGAATACATACATATATGTGTGTGATTGGCATATTTGTATCTTAGAGGCTGGTTCCACGGGCTTTCCTTTGGCGTAGGGTTAGAATAGCCAGATTATATATTTTTCTCTAGTGCGATCCGGGGAGGTTGCACGATGTGGGTGAATCCCTTGACTTGAGGAGTATGGAGAGTATATCCCCCGGTCATCTTGTCCCGCGTACGAGTGCGATGTGTGTACTCCACTTGTAGAGGGAATATGACTGCCTCCACCGTTGTGTATTTTTACCATGACAATGAGTGAGTCTGGATTTGTACCGTGGTTGAGTGAGTAAACCCGGATTCGGATAAGCACTATGAGACTGCATCCTCGAGTTATAGCTCGGTGGGATGGTTATTATACTTATGAATGTGATAGGTATAATTATACTTGTTGTGTATAGTATATTGTTTGTATATGAAAATGAGATATCATATAAAGTAAACGTATATAAGAATGTAAAGAGTGATAAGGATCTATTCTCATTCCGGGAGATTATATCCGGATTTAAATTGTGATTTGTATATTAAAGTGAGAATTATATATATATGTATATATATATATATATATATATATATATATATATATATATATATATATATATATTTTAAAGTGAGAATTATATATATATGTATATATATATATATATATATATATATATATATATATATATATATATATATATGAGTTTATATATACGTTATGTTCTGAGGGCCTAATGGATCTCGACAATCAACATTGCCATGTAGTAGTGTATCGGGGGGCTTCCTTGTTTCTATTTCCCTTTGCGACACACCCCACGCATGAACGTAGCGCAGAGTTGGGAATGGAGAGAAGTTTAGCCCTTAGTACTCGGGTTTATAAGGATTTTCAGAGATTGGGTGAAACGGATTAGTTAGGCAGGGTAGATTAACTAGGTTAATTAAAAGGTATGCGATAGGTGTGCACTATTAAAAGAGGGGTGGGGGGTATCTCATGGGAGTGCGATACCAATTTAAATATGAGATAAATCATATTTTAAAAATATAGTATTAATGCACTTGCAAAATATTTTCAAACTCCGGCTCTGACCCGTTTCTATATTTTCCCTCTTATTCTATATATATATATATATATATATATATATATATATATATATATATATATATATATATATATATATATATATATTAGGTGTCCAGACACAGGGACACTTGGATGATGATTCCTTCGAGTCAGACGTTTGCTGCTGCAGCTGTGGATGCATGCAGGTTTACTGTAGACGCTTTTATCCTTGTAATATGGATAGGAGGTACGATAAAAACACTCGGACCGATAGCCCAATTGTATTTATTTATTCTTTTACCGCGTTTTGATTTACGGCTATTCGATTTGGTTGTATTATGTTAAACCGAGTATTGGGTTATTTGACTTCATTTCAGTTTTTATATATAAACTGTGTGGATGTTTTGTTTGAATGGTTTGATTAAAAAGATAAGTTAAATAAAATTTTGACGTCAGCCTAATAGGTTATTAGTAATTAAATTGGTTTTCGACAGTGATGCTGAGAATGAACCATATGAGACTCCTGTTTTAATTATGTATAGGATTGATCACCCAATATTTTATTAGGCGGGGTGTCATAGATGGTATCAGAGCATCAGGTTCTAGTGTCCTTAGGAATCTGTGCAGGTGTACTGCACTTTCAGCGTTGCTCTCGATTTGATATAGAGCCTTATGATTATGATTGTTGATTCCTCTTGTGAGATTTCGTTCTCCTGCTATTATATAAGATTCTAGTAAATCTTTTGCGCGCTCGTTTGAGGTTGGTGTGATGATCGATGAAGGGAGACTAGGGAAGGTTGTGATGAGGGCAGCAGGAGGTGGGGCTTAATTAGAGCTGTAGGTTAAAGTTGGGGATGTGTACCGCAGCAGTTGTCACTCCCTTTGCGGCATTGTTGAGGATCGTTGCAACGATTACTAAAGTATAGTAGTTAAAATCATCCAAGTACCGCTGTAGTAGAGAGTGGTGCTGAAGTTGAATTTCCTAACGAAGTTAAATTGGGAAAAAGGTTCGAAAGGTCTTCGATAAGGACCATATGTTGAAGTTAAGTCATGCGAAGAAAGTGTAGCATTACTCAGTGGAAGTAGAAGGCTCAAAATCTTTGGCTGAGAACATGGTATGAAAATACCCATATGTGAAAATTTGAGGAAAAATTTTCACTCGTGGGAGCAATATTAAAATGGTGGGAACAGTAGTCACCATGTTTAAGGGAGCAGGATGTTTTGCTCATAAAGGGATCTTACGGATGGTTTTAACCATTAGTTACTTTGGTTTATCAGGAATGAAGAGAAAGCATTTCCTAAATTATTCACATGAGGATCGGTTAGAGGCCGACAATGAATAAAGAGATATGGAATAGTGAACATTGTACCGAATGAAGGTAGGTATAATTAAGGTAAATTCCTTCAGAGGAATGATAGGATCACTAGTAAGTATTTCTAACACTTATGGAGAAGTTGTGTTTGTGAAACCTCATTGGTGGGCATCCACCAAGGGAATTTATTGAAATAGGGCTGTTGAGGCTGGTAGTGGAGTTTTCTTTTAACGAAGAAGTTAAGGGGACTATGAAAGCGATTATCAGGATCGAGACTATAGAGTCTGAGATACTGATAACCTTAACATGGTCAGGACGGCCATAGATGGGGAATGTTGCAATGTGGAGCGTAGAACCACACGGTTAGTCCTTTCTCGGTAGAATTTAGAGGACAAAAATGGAGTGCCGAAATGGGGCATCGATTAAAGTAGTTCTTGGTTCGATTAAGACAAGTGTACTACGTCTGGGAACTATATAGAGCAGTCAAGGAGATTGGCAAGAATGTTGTTATGACTTTCACCTCGGACGAATGAGGTATATTTTGTCTGGTGAGATTGAGTCAAGGTATTTTGTGTGTGTGATTCGAGTTTACTAGTAGTATCGATAACATTATATAGTGTATATCCATATGTTTTTTCCACGGTAATGGGGTTCTATTTTCTTCATTCATTATGAAAACGGGTATTGATATTTTGAATTTAGATCAAGTTTGTACTACTCGTTTTGTGTGTGTTATATGAGTATGGTACTATTATAAGTATAATGTTCTTGTGGATGATCAGAGCGATACCAGGCTATTGATTTCCAGGCTACCATATTCGCGGTTCTAGAGTGGAACGGGTTGTTATTGTGATATCTCACCTAGATACAGGTTGAGATTTCCTTTATTATACGTTAATATGGAACTTCGATGAGTAGATGTTTCATTATTATGCTTTGAGTGTGTGGCGACCTTATAGATATGATTTAAGGTATGCAAGATTTATTGTTCAGCTGTGAGTTTAAGCTCATTGTTGTTGGCGCAAAGGACTTAGTGTTAGTACAAGCACTTTGTGGTGTGGCTCCTGGAAAGAAGTAGGAGCTATGACCACATTTTGGTTGTAGATGGTATGGAATTATCCCAGTGGCATGTTTGAAGCTAATGGACCTCCATGACCGAAAAAGTTAAGCAGTAGTGTATAGGAGGGGTTATTGGATTTCGCTTGAGAGACACTCCACGCATGAGCCTTAACGACGTCGGGAGTGGAGAGATGTTACGAGATTCAAGAATGTAAGTTTTAAGGATGAGTTACATAGTATGGAGAAAAAGACTATAGACTAAGAGCCATGTGATGATTGCATGTTTATGGAGATGGAAGTGCTATGGAAAAGCACAGAAATGTTTCTCTCACCGCAAGTATATGGGTGAGGCAGGAGTTAGAGAAAATGATTTGAGGCTTATAGCCAGGCCTCGAATAGAAGGCTAATTCAGAGGAAGTATGTTTTCGATAGAATGTTTTGTAACACTTTGGCAAAGAGTAGGCGGCCCGATTAGTTAGAATTTCCATCTCACCAAGATGGAAGGAAATAAAGATAGAAGCGTGTTAGTATGATTACGAGATAGGATTTTAGGATGTCCCGATGGTGTGCCTTAGGTCGTTATATCTCGATGACCGACAATGCGAGGAAGTAGTGTAATGAGAGGGTTCATTGTCTAGATTTCGCTTTGCGAGATGTCCCACGCATAAAACTGAGCGATTGTCAAAAATAGAAATATGTCTTGGGCACTAGGGATATAGTTAGGATAGTAATCATTTTACGTGTGTAGGAAATGCATCGATCTTAGGGTTGTTATGAAGTAAGGCCAGTGGGGCATGTGACGTTGTTTTAGGTAAGGTTGTGGTGAGTTAACCACGAGGAAAAAAATGGTGGGTTAACTTTATGAAGGATTGGACTTCCAGGTATAGGAAGAATTGAATCTTGAGAATATTATTGAGAATACGCAGGTGTTAGCATCAGGCCAAGAAGTGACACCCATTTTTAGAGAGAACATTACGTCTGTGACATTTACAGTGGTTGTGCAGATAGGCATGGGTCAAAAGGTGTATGGGCACCTTGGTAAGTTGGATTTTATATACCGTCTAAAATAAAAAGGGCATAGTATATAAAGTTGAAGAATATGTTATGGGGCAGTACAACTAAAATTGAAGTTGTTGGATGGAACGACGTAGGAGGCACGTGATAATCCAGTTATATAGGGCAATAAAAGTTAGCACAGCTAAGATTAGCTATAAGACCGATGGTAATAGTCAAGTACCAGAGTAGTTTCCTTTTTAGGGAAATTCGACGTCGTGAGGTAGACGAACGAACGCTTAGAGTAGTGGTTTATCCGATGGGATCGAAACGGTTAAGCTGTGATTGTAGGCTCATTTTCCTTATATACGATCGTAGAAAAACTAAGTGTGATGTGTCATTGTTAGACTCAACCTTACGACCGAGGTAGTGTCGTAGCATATAAAGATGTAGTTAAGTTTATGGTTAAGCTAGTGCGTTAGAGTATAAACCTTGAGATAGGTGGGTACCGTAAATGAGTGTATGGTAGAGTGCTATTAGGTTAGTACCATACGACTTTTGTGCACCAGGATGTGGTGTAACTAGAGATCTTAGTTTATTAGTATCGATCGTATCCGAATTTCGAGGACAAAATTCCGTTGTAAGGGGGGAGAATGTAATACTCCGCACTTTTATGGATATTTAAATGACCTAACTGGGTGTAATTTGAGGAATTATTATGAATAATAATTTTTGGAGTTTATGAGTGTTAGATGACTTCCTATTTTTGTTACATTTAATTTTGGGATTAAGTAAATAGGTCGGATTATTTTAATCACATTGCACAGTTGCGTAAAGTGACAGAGGATAATATTTTAATTGGAAAACTCATAATATGATGTGTTGGGTTTAATTAGTGAAAATTATTTAAGTGACTCGGATGGAGATTTCGAGCGTGCGGTTGGTTTTAGAATGGCCGAGATAGTCAGAATAGAGTATCTGGGGGTATTGTTTAGGTTCCGAGGACTTTTGGACTAGTAGGGACTCGCAATTGAGTAAACGAGTCATTTTTAGATTTAATAGGGACAAACCCCTTTCTCTCCCTTATAAAGGCACGGGTGAGTGAGAGAAAGGAAATAAAAGAGATAAAGAAGAAAAATATAAGAAAGGGAGGAAAAAGGAGAAGAAAAAGGAGATTCCGGCCAAACTCTGCGGGATTCGACTCAAGGTCGTCGGATTTTATCCATGAGGCAAGTGTTTCCTTACTTTATTCTTTTGAGTGTGTCTCTCATATTATAGTTGGTGTTAACGAACTATATGATTTTCGGGTTGGGTTTTCATGAATCAAAACGGGTGTTTCGAAAGATTTAACGGACAAAACTCGATTAATATTCGACATGAGAAACATAGAATTAATTGAAACTGATTGTTGGTAAATGGTTCTAGGATGATTAGAACCCCTTTTATATGTGTATACATAGTTGGTTGTGGTTATATGTTGATGGTAGAGAAGATAAAAAGCTTGGTGGGTTATTAATGGCCGAAATAGACTCGTTGGAGAGGAAGCAGAGTCGGCTGCCCTGGTCGATCGATCGATCGACTGCCAGGGTCGATCGATCGACTGCCAGCAATTTCGGCAATCTGTCCTGTTTTTGTTATAGGAAAGATAATTCTTCTACATGTTATCATAGATTATATAAGTGAGGAAATTAACTAGGGGGCTTATTCCTAGCCATTTAAGGGAGCTAATTGGGGTTAGGAAGGTGCAAAATTGTGTGGCCTTAAAAGTATATTTTCGAGGAAAAAATAAATTGTGGAGATAAACACTTGGGGTTCCCAAAATTAGAGTGGGGACTTCTAAATTATTATTGGAGTGATATGCATACCTTACATTAATCGATTAAAATCCAGGACTTATTTATTTAGGGGTGTTCGGGACAAGAAACACCCGAGGGAATATTTCGGTGGGCGTTTGTGTATAGATAATTGTGCACGTAGAAAATGTAATTATATGTTGACTACTTGAGTAAATCCTACGAGGCGGCTAGGATGGATTATGGGATATAGGCTAAAGATGATTTAGCGGTTACCCGATACGTCTATCGACGACGATTATTATAGGTGGTGCGATACCTATGGAATTAAGATAAGTTGATAGTATTTTTATCTAGTTAGTACGAATTTATATATGTGGGTTTATACATAAATCCTTAAAAGTTATCAAGGTACGAATTATATATGAAGTGAGAGAATACTTTTGGGTTTAGTGTTTTAAGTGTATGAGTGCTTATATACTATTACGAATGGAAACATTCGGGATTATTGGCTATCGCTATGAGAGTTTGGAAATTATAGCCATATATATATATATATATATATATTTGAGGAGCGATATAGATTATATATATAAGATGTGATAACAGTATATATAATATGATACGAATACATATACATTTGTGTGTGATTCGTATATTTGTATCTTAAAAGTTGGTTTCACGGTTTTTCCTTTGGCGTAGGGTTAGAACAGCCAGATTATATATTTTTGTCTAGTGCGATCAGGGGAGGTTGCGCGATGTGGCTGAATCCCCTGGCTTGAGGAGCAGGGAGAGTATATCCCCATGTCATCTTGTCCCGAGTACGAGTGCGATGTGTGGACTCCACTTGCATAGGAAATATGATCGCCTACACCGTTGTGTATTTTTACCATGACAATGAGTGAGTTTGGCTTTTTACCGTGGTTAAGTGAGTAAACTCGGATTCGGATAGGAACTATGAGACTGTATCCTCGAGTTATAGCTCGGTGGGATGGTTATTATACTTATGAATGTGATAGGTATAATTATACTTGTTGTGTATAGTATATTGTTTGTATATGAAAATGAGATATCATACAAAGTAAACATATATAAGAATGGAAAGAGTGATAAGGATCTATTCTCATTCCGGGAGATTATATCCGGATTTAAATTGTGATTTGTATATTAAAGTGAGAATTATATATATATGAGTTTATATATACATTATGTGATGAGAGCCTAATGGATCTCGATGATCAACATTTCCATGTAGTAGTGAATCGAGGGGTTTCTTTGTTTGGATATCGCTTCGCAAGACACCCCACACACGACGTAGCGTAGTGTTGGGAATGGGAAGAAGTTTAGCCCTTAGTCGGGTTTATAAGGATTTTTAGAGATTGGGTGAAACGGATTAGTTAGGCAGGGTAGCTTAACTAGGTTGTTTATAATGTATGCGATAGGTGTGCACTATTAGAAGAGGGGTTAGAGGTATCTCATGGGAGTGCGATACCAATTTTAATATGAGATAAATCATATTTTAAATATATAGCATTTTTACACTTGCAAAATATCTTCAAACTCGGGCTCTGACCCGTTTCTATATTTTCCCTTTCTTGCTATATATATATATATATATATATTTTTTGTGTTCAGACACAGGGACACCTGGATGATGATTCCTTCGAGTCCGACATTTACTGCAGCAGTTGTGGATGCATGCAGGTTTACTGTAGACGCTTCTATCCTTGTAATCTAGATAGGAGGTACGGTAAAAACACTTGGGCCAATAGCGCAATTATGTTTATTTATTCCTTTACCGTGTTTTGATTTACAGCTATTCGATTTGGTTGTATTATGTTAAACCGAGTGTTCGGTTATTTTACTTCATTTCAATTTTTATATATAAACTATGTGGATGTTTTATTTGAATGGTTTGATTAAAAAGATAAGTTAAATAAAATTTTGACGCCAGCCTAATAGGTTATTAGTAATTAAATTGGTTTTCGACAGTGATGCAGAGAATGAACCATATGAGACTCTTGTTTTAATTTGGTATAGGATTGATCACCCGGTATTTTATTAGGCGGTGTGTCACATGTGGTTTAGGCTTCGGTTCTTATAATGCTTCCGCTAATAAAGCCAACACCACTATTTTGAGAGAATCACCTAGGAACTCTTCTAAAGGTCAATCCTTAGGTACTACTTTACGTCGAGTATTTACTTGCTCACATTGTGGTCGAAAAGGTCATTTTAGAAAATTTTATTTTGATCTAAAAAAGGATCCTAGGAAATCCGAGGGTAGAGTCACCACGGTTCCCAAATCCCGAGAGCATCATGTTTCATTATTTTGGGTTAGGAAATCCAATTTGGCGTCTTTACAAAATAGGATTTTTTATTCTCATTTGCTTTCACGTGATACCTCCCATACAAAATTTAAAGGTTAAATGTGTTAGCTTTGTTTACATACTCTAGCTTTCGTGCATCATGATATATTCTTTTGCTAGTTGTATTCTTTGTGTGTCATTTTCTAGTCTATGCTTCATGATTAATCGCATGCTAGAATTATGGTTTATGTATATCTTTTGTATTTTTGTTGTTTATGTCTTATTAAGAAAAATACAAAAAATATTTTCTTTGCTTCTTATGAGTTGAATTGTTTTTGTGCTTGGTAAAAATTTTTGAAAAGTCAAAATATTTTTTTTTGTTTTGTGTGTATTTTAGTTTGACACACTTTATGTGGCATATACTTGTGTTTGAATATTTTTCCTTTCCGCTTCCATGTGGATAAAACTTTTGGTTAAGATTGTCAATCCTTAAAATGTTATTTGTTATGCTTGCATGGAGTAATTGGATTTTGTGTTGATTAATGGATTCTATTTTTATATGCCTCTATTCACATATGCACAAGCTCATTTGAAATTTAAACTTTATATGTATATTAAGCTAAGTGAGATGTTCTCTGTGACACCCCGACTAATTAAATACCGGGTAGCTACTCCTTTATTAAATTAATACAAAATGCCAAGTTGGTTCAATTCATAGCATCACTGTCGAAAATATTTTAATATTTACTAACCACCTAGTATTTAAAAAGTGAGTTGTCCATTTTTAATTAAATCCGATTAACATGCAATGAATGAATTATGAAGAGTTAACATAACCAACACAATATAGTCACAATAGAATAACCATCCAATAATAATGAGTCTGGAGGAAAACTCCTCACAACAAATCGAATTCCGAAATAAATAAATACAAAATCTGCATCACTAAAATTAATTACAACCCAAAGTCTGAAATAACTGAATAAGTAAGATGTCTCTAAAAGGAATGGATGACTTGCCCAACAAATGATAAAAACTGATAATGGAGTCAAGATCAGAAATGGAGGCGTCTACTATCAAGGTCCTATTACTTCCACAGCAGCTACAGCACGTCACCTGAATATAACTCCTATGCATGGTGTCCTTGTGGCTGGGCACCTACAAAATTTTTACAAAAATAGATTTGAAAGCAAACGGGTCAAAGCCCGATTATGAAAATAATTTAAAAATATGCAAGTGTTTAATATCATTAAACAGTGAATATAAGTACATGATAGTGTGTGCACTCACATGAGTTCCTCACTTCTCAACTAATTGTGCACTCCTATCGTACCCGTACCCATTCTAGTTGTTCCCGTACCTATCTAGTCCAAAGATAAATCTAACATTTCTATATGATATGAAATTCAAATCCCAACATCTTCTATTTAATATAGTATTGTACCTTATTACACAGTTTTCCCCACTTTAGCACTACAATTTATTAGAAATTTTACATTTTCACTTTACAAACCGTTGCTATTATTTATACTCATAATTATTCACGATAATTCATTTCAATAAACAGTATATTAATTCTCACCATAAATATACAATACTAGCACCCCGAGACTAAGCTGCGATGCACACATACTCTGCTATCAAATTCCGGTACATCACGTACATGAGGACCACGTATTCCGAATCTCTCAGGAAACGTTTCATTAACAACAATCACAAACAATGGAGGCGAACATAGTTCACATCACATGGGTCACGTACATACCTACGCTCCCATGATCAGTAGACTTGTTAAATTCTCAATAAGTCCTTCTCTGACCTATGTCCTCGAGGTACCAATCTAAATCCCCCCCGTAGGCACACAAAGATTAAATGGCCCTAAACGAACGCCAACCTCCCATGATAGCAAGTACGGTAGGTATGTCATACACAAATAACTACATACACTAATCATTATAACATCTTAGATATTATAATGTTTTATTAGTGGTATACTTCTCGTTCTTATACCAACACTTAGTGTTATACAAATCACAAGTCCCCGGTTTATATGTATTTAAATTATCAATTATTCTCACTTCGTGATTAGTTACTCGCTTTCCAATCTACAAATGTCATCCGGTTCAATACACTATTCTAAGTTTTACTCCTCAGGGTACCCCAATCTCCCAACTATACTCACTAGTCAATGAGGGAAGGTTATCTCATCATTTAAATAAGTCTACGGGATACTAGAAATCAAATCAGGCCAAAAAGGCCATTCTGTCAACTCGTTAAAAGTCTCCTTTGAACGAGTTCGTTCGAATGAAGGGCTTCGAACAAAATACCAACTCGTTAGAAGTCATACTTTCATCTCGTTAGAAGTTCGTTCGAACGACCTGGGCAGGTCTTCTAACGAGATGACAGTTTCAGCCCAGAAATTCCCAAATTCATTTTTCTCAATTTTTCTCTCCTCTAAATCCACCCTAGGACCATCCAAATTATGTTTTAACATATATAAACCATTTGTATTCATCCTATACCATCCCTTAACATATTTTAGGGGTCAAATCTTACAAATTATCAAGAAATTTATATAAATCTTCAAATATTTCCCAAACCCTATGAACATGAACTCATAATTTTCTTATGCCCAATTACTCATCATAAATCCGTTTTTAATTCATCATATATAACTCTTCAAAGATTAAATCAGTCCATTATCATTCTACATGCAAATCCTAACCCAAATTAAAAGTTTCTCCAACAATTTCGTGAGTTTTCTTCAAAAGTTTCAATATAAGAAAATTCCTATACTAAACATGGAAGACATATTCAATGCACTAAAATATTAAATCACTTGCCTTAGATTGTTCTTCAGAATTTGATCTTAGTGAATGAAGGTCGATTCTCTCCTTTCTCTACAGATTTTCTCCCAAGGTTGAAGATGGTGGTTGGAGGTTTCTTTTTGGAACTTCTTCAAACTCTCCTATAACTCCCGTAGCCCTCTTACTCTCCTAATGTAGATAATGGGCTTAGTGAGTTCCTAAATAATATATAATTAACTCTTAAAATTCGTAGGTTTTAATCTCCAAAATTTCAAAATTACCAAAATGCCCTTTTAAGTTATCGGTATGGCCCAAAAATGCCCCGGGACCCAAACTAAACCCCCGGCTAGTGTTTTCTGACTATTTTGACCCTTCCAGACTCGTTGGCGCACTCAAAATGATCATTCGGTTGATAAAAATAAAATTCACTTTTTAATTCAAATAATTACATTCCTGACGCGACTGACACACGCGTCCCAACTAAACTTCCCAAATTATCGTATTTCAGTCTCGCGACAATTTTAATATTTTCAATATTCATATATTTCCATATATACACATCATAATCAAATACCAACTCACATCTCGTTAGTATTTATATCCGGATTAATTTTCAATTAATTCACATTTAATTTAATTAATTCCTTAAATAAATATCGATAGAATTACGGGGTATTACATTCTCTTATCAATTTAGTCATCTACATGTTGCTATGACTATGGAGGATTTCTGCATGTAATAACCGTTTTCTGAATTTTAAAAAAAATTAAGACAATATTTATTAGGTGTTGTGTTTTTTTCAAAGGAATCGGCTGCGAAAGACAAAATTAATTTGCGTGAAAAGCCACCATTGAATTTTTTTGCCTTGAAAAAAATATAGCATTAAAAGAAAAATTAGCTAAGGCTTGTTTAGTTTAGTTGATATGTTCAAAAGAAAGGGAAAAAAATTATGAGGAGTTTGGTCGGATGTATCAACAGGTTTACACAATGACTTTGTATTCTAGTTATGCTTTTATTGGCATGACTCTTTTGGTTTGTAGAATCATTAAAATTATAGGCTTGTGTGCATTGTGTATGTTTGTTCATTGAGTTTAATTTATATTGTCACATGAGGCTATATCTAAATGTGATAAAGTTTTTCAATCAAATGAGAACTCCATGAACATATTTTAAGTGATTGGGCCATAATTTATTTTTTTACTAATTCACACCCCTACACTTCCATTTACCACATGTATTTGGACACATTTTTGCCATACGAGTGTGAAAAGCTTAATGTATTTTGTGTCTTGTGTGGTGTTTATACATATGTATGTGTGTGTTAGTGATATTCATTGTGTATATATATGGTATTTTGTTTTTTTTTTGAGTCTTTGCCTTGCTTGGCAGTCCATATATGCTTCGATGTTATAATTGGTATCTATATTGTTGCGACTTTTGGTTGATATCCCATGTTTATGTTAATACATTTTAATTGGTATCATTTTTTATCGCATCGTAATTGGTATCCTTTGTTATTATGTGGATTAGTTGGATTTTATTGTTGCCATATGCTTTATTGTTCCTGTTTATACACCATTGCATGTTTATCTTGTTTCTTCTTAATTCATATTCCTTGCATAGACTTTAGGGGGAGAAATAGTATTTGCCTTAAATAAGAGGGAGAAATAAGTTGGTTTATAATTCTTTAATCTTTGTCTATTCCTGAACGAAAAGGGAGAGATTAAATGTTATATAAACCTTTCGTTTAGGAGATCTAACTTAGGGGGAGAGCGTTATCTTCTTAGGTCAATCATGTTTGATAAAAGGGGGAGAATTTATTAAGGGGGAGAATTTATTTCAATTTCACTTAAAATTTTGATATTCCATATGCATTTAATGGTTTGCTTAAGTGTGCATGAATTATCTTTCTAGAGGCAAATTCGGTAAAGCGACAAAGCACATCCTTGGGTCAAGTCACAGCATCTGATTTTTTTTTTAATTTTGGGTGGGATGTTGTGTCTAGATGAGCTTGACGGCCCTTTAGGATTTTTGGTTGGGTTTTGTCCCGAAATAGCCAAAATGGGAGATTTGTAAGGACACAAATTTCCAATGGAGTACATATGTTGTTTTGGCTTAATTCCGGATAAAACCATTTGAGTCATAGGATAGATGTTCTTGTATATCCTTCCAAACCTATGACGAGTGTATGTTGAAGACGTAGCGGCCTAGATATTCAAGTTCATCCTTGCCAAATTTTTGTTCCACGTTTCACGTCATCAACATGAGGATTCCAATGTCTCCAAAAGGTATGAATGTTGATTAAGGGTGAAAAGTAGCGCGTGTCAAACGTTGATCGTTGTTTTCTGTTCACCGCCTTAATACACAAACCTAAACTTATGACTACACTTAACAAGTGAGTATAGCGGCTAGTCCGGATATTGAAAATCCACAGAGACGAGTCGCTAGAATTTAATGAATTTAATACTTCTAAATTAAAAGTGTAAAAGATAATTTTAACAAAAAGGAAAAGATTATACTAGGCAAGAGTGTATTTAAACTAAATTAATAAAGAGAATAAAAACTATAGGTTGCATCGAATATCCCCCACCCAATTTATTTAGTATAAAATGGTTACGTGGGTCGATGAGTTATTAAGATTGAGTCTCGTTTAGACAGTTAATTAAACCCAGAGTTGTCACACCCCTAAATTCGCATAAAAGTCTAATAAGATTTTGGCGTCAACAAATACCCCAGAAAGTATGCACACAAGGTCGTATACACGGAGCATACAATGATATACCCTGTTAAATCACCTAGGCATAATAACTAGGACAACCCACTCGAAATAAAAACGTAAAAATCCATCACCAAAGAAAAGCAACCAAATCGACCCTAGGTGAGTTTAATCCGACACAACCTAATTTAAATTAGACCCTAAGCATATTAAAAGACATTAATTACATAACCTAATTAATTAAGCAACAACAACTAATTAAATTAACAACTAAAATTAACTAGACATGGAAATAAAGGGAAAGAAAATAAATCTAGGGTACAAAGCTTAAAATAGAGTAAGTTGACAATGAAAAGTATCCACTTAGATTGATGGGTGTCAAACCACAAAGAAAATGGAGGAGAGGGGTGGTCTCCACAAAAACCCCAAATTATCTCTCAAACCCTAACCTAAGAGCTAAAAATGAATCTCTCTTACAAAAATAAACCAAAGTTTCCTTTTATACCAAGTTACTACAAAGAAATAAAAAGAAAAGAAAAGGAAATAAAAAAGGAATAAGTCTCTTAATTAAGAAACAAAAGAAAAACGAAAAAGAAAATAAAAATAGAAATAGAAAATGGGCAACAGCACATTCTGGACAAAAGTGAGGAACAGAGGACCGATCGATCGGGTCCCAAACCGGTCAACCGCGTGAACAGTAAGAGGCACACTGGTATCATCGCAAGCCAAAAATAAAAAAACGATTGACCGCCGAAGCTGGGCCGGTTAATCGGCCTTCTGTCACAAGCCCACGATGCTGCAACCTGCTATGCCGAGACCCATGGTGCAAATCCAACCATGGAACCGAGACCCACCACGCAGCCAATAATTGTAAGCTGAGATCCATATACGTTTGTCACCTTTCTAATCAAAATGGTTGCTGCTACACCATTACCCCAAATGGGTATAACCCAAAACCCTCGCTCCATAGTGCCAAGACCCATATGTGAATTTGGTCAGAAATTAACGAACTATATGCACGTGTGTAAGGACACAAATTTCCAATTGAGTCCATATATATTTTTGGCTCAATTCCGGACAAAAACATTTATTCATAGGATAGTATTTAATTGTAATATTCTCAAGCCTATGAATTGTTTGTTGAAGACGTAGCGGCAAAGAGTATAAAGCTTCATCAAATGTGTCGATTTGCGTGCCTCGTTTCTACGTCATCAACCATAGTTCCATGCTCTCAAGGTATGAATGCAATATTATATATATAGGAGCTTGGAACAAAGTTTATTGGGTGTTAGGTTTTGTAAAAACTGTGCTTTAATTTTCAGAAAAAATTAATTAAAATTTTAAATAAATGTTTATAAAGTTTTCTGGGCTAAAATCGAATTTTCCAACTTTCTATTTTTTCGTTCGATAGAGTCGTTCGAACGAGATTGTCGTTCGAACGAAAATGTCGTTCGAACGAAAATGTCGTTCGAACGAAAATGTCGTTCGAACGAAAATGTCGTTCGATCGAACTTGCCAACGAGCTCCCATATTAGGCCACTGACATGTCGTTCGATATATCGTTCGAGTGAACCTTCTGTTCGAACGAGATATCCAACGAGATTCTAACGAGTTCACTCTGGAACGTCGTTAGAAGTCTCGTTCGAACGAGATTTCGTTCGAACGAAATGTCGTTCGAACGAGATGCCAGGCGGGAACAGTTTTTGGCAGTTTTGCACCCACTTCCCCACTTGGTTTTTAACCAACTTTTTCAGACTTTATTATGTGCGGGAATAACATTTTCCAACCTAACTTTTCCATCCTAGTTTATCTCTTAGAGAGAGTTTGAGAGCAAAAATTGTTTAGGAAAATGTTCATGTTTTGAGTGAGATTTTTAGAGAAAAATTTCCATCACTCTAGTGTTTACACCCAAATGAGTTTATTCCAAGTTCTTATATACTTATCAATTGCTTGGAGTTTGGCACCGGTTTTCTCTACACCGAATTGAAGAGAAGTTTTGGGATTTGCTTCCACCACCCACAAAGAAAGAAGAAGTGTTTCTATGTTAATTTACCCACACGGAGAAAGGCTCCATGCTCGGGTGACGGTGACCATATAAAGTCCTATCGGTGGATTCCGAGACCGCGATGGTGTTCTAAGGTTATCCGCTAGGAAGAGGTGTCTACAAGAAGAAGCGTCGAGGCTTGAGAGGGATCAAGTCGTGTGTTGTAAGTCTATATGTCTTGTAATTGTAATTCCGTATCTAGTGGATTTATGGCTAGGGTCGTCCGAGGTTGTTTCCCGTCTTGGGTTTTTCCTCGTACATCGCGGCGTAGTGTGATTGATTTATTTTATCTTGCAAAATAACGTAGAACGCATGCTTAGAATAATTCAAGATAAAATTTGGTTTAAATCATCACACTCACTTTAATTGGGACTAAATTTAATATTGGGTAAAGCTTATTTAATTCAAGTCATTTGCTAAAATTTGGTTTCGCCTAACTTCGGAATATTGTTAATTATGACATAGGAAAATTTCTAGGACTTGGATTATTTAATTGGTTTAAGTGAATATATTCATTATCAATTTTTATTAAACCATCTCACATTATGCTTCCGCATCATCTCGAGTTTTCATATAAAGGAAATTATTTACTTTGATTTAATTGGGAAAATTAAAATTCGAGGTTTTTCAAATTGGTATCAGAGCCAAAAACGATAAATTATTTCGTTAAGATCCTTTAAATTTTTGGCTAAAATGGATTTTTCCCCATTTTCAAAATTTCCTATATTCGATGGTTCAAACTACGCGTATTGGAAAGCGCGCATGAGATCGGCACTAAAATCAATCAACGAGAGAGTTTGGATGTTTGTTGTTAACGGTGGTCCCCACCAACTTATTTAGTTAAAAATGAACGCGTTATCAAACCCGCCGATAGATGGACTGAAAATGAGTTTAAACTTGCTAATTTCAATTCCCGTGGTTTAAATGCCTTGTTTAGCGATGTCACACCGGATGAATTCCGACGTATTATGACGTGTGAAACCGCTAAATAAGCTTGGGATATTTTACAATTAACTCATGAAGGAACTAGTGTCGTTAAAGCTTCAAAACTCCAAAACCTCACCACTCAATTTGAAACTATCAAAATTAATGAAAAAGAAACTTTTGATGAATTTTATGCTAGACTTTCTGATATTGTTAATTCATCTTTTAACTTGGGAGAGAAAATACCTGACGACCGTGTTGTAAAGAAAATTTTAAGGTCCTTACCCGATAGATTTATTCCAAAAGTGACCGTTTTAAATTCTTTACCCACTTTAACCTCTACGAAATTAGAAGAGCTTGTAGGTGATTTACAAACCTATGAACTGGATATGTTTCCCTCTAAAACTAAAAAGAAAATCGAAAAGGGCGTTGCTTTAAAAGCCCAAAAAGAGGTCAAACAAGTAGTAGAGAGAGATAGTGATAGTGACTCGGAATACATGGCTTTATTTGCTCGCAAATTTAGAAAATTTCTCAAAATTAACAAAGATAAATTTAAAAATGATTTTAAGAAATTTGAATCTTCTAAGCAT
Organism: Sambucus nigra; assembly: GCA_949130495.1. Classification (NCBI taxonomy): domain Eukaryota; kingdom Viridiplantae; phylum Streptophyta; class Magnoliopsida; order Dipsacales; family Adoxaceae; genus Sambucus; species Sambucus nigra. The sequence goes on from OX422218.1 coordinate 470,105,876, forward strand.
GACAAGAACGAGAAGATTTCTAAAGCGGAGAAGATGCCTAAAGCCGAAAAGATCCCTAAACCTAGTAATGAAAATTTAGATAGGGACGAGTCTAATAAGTGTTTTGGTTGTGAAGGTTATGGCCATAGGGCGTTTGAGTGCCCCACTAAACTAAGGAAAGAGGGTAAGCGACCCATTTCATATAATGCGACCCTTAGTGATAGTGATAAGGAAGAGAAGCCCGATTCCCCCACTAAGAAAAATTTTGTGGCTTTTATGGCTAGTCATGTGAGTGATAGTGAGAACTCATCGATTGATGAAACTTTAACTCATGACACTTCCAAGGTCATTGTTTATGATTCTCTTGTTTATGATGATAGTGAGAGTGGAGAAGAAAGAGAGAGTGAAAATGAAGAAGAGGTTAATGTGAGTGAACTTCAAAATGCTTTTCAAGAGCTTTATAAAGAATCTATTAAATTAAAAAGAGCTAATTTGAAGTTAGAAGCTAGTTTAAGAGAAAGTGTCAAGGTCGTTGATGAAAATGCTTTAATAAAAGACCTTAGGACACGTGAGAGGACTCTTCAAGAGAAGCTTGAATATGTAGAAGGCTAAAGAGATAGCCTTAGGGGTTTAATGGAATCCTTGAAAAATGAGCTTCTTGCTTTTGAAGAGAAAAATGTTTTATTAGAGTCTAACATTTTAGAATTGCAAAATAAATTAAAAAACTCTAGTAATGTCAAATTTGATTTGGAGTGTCGTTCGGAAAAATTAGATAAAATCTTAGGAACGGTCCAAATTAAAAATGACACTTGTGGTTTAGGCTTCAATACTTGTAATGAATTTATTCATAATGCCCAAACCAATGTTTTAGGAGAATCTACTAGGAATACATTTAAAGATCACTCCTTAAGTACATCTTTTCGACATGTTTTCACTTGTACACATTGTGGTCGAAAAGGTCATCTTAGGAAATTTTGTTTTGATCTTAAACGAATTCCTAGAAAATCCCATAGTCAAGTAACCACGGTAGTTAACGTTCCTACACCCCAAGATAGTCATTCTTCATTAATTTGGGTCAGGAAATCCGACTTGGTTGCCTTGCAAAATAGGGTTTTTGATTCTCATTTACTTTCACATGCTTCCTCCCTTGCTAAATCTAAAGGATGAATGTGTTAGTGTTTTGCATACTTTAGCTTTTTATCCTTCATGCTATATTCGCATGCTAAATGTATGCTTGTTTTAGTCATTTTCTAGTCATTGCCTTATTTTATATCACATGCTAGAAATTTTAACTTGTTTATCTTTTTGTATTATATTTTGTGTTTGAATTAATTAAAAAATATAAAAAGATTTGTGTTTATCATTTGTGTTTTATCTATTTCATTTAAGCTTACTGAAAAATACAAATGATTTTTGTTTAATCTTGAGTATATATCTTAATTTTTGGAAAAAAATGTCAAAAACTCACAAAGATTTTATTTTGTGTGTATTTTAGTTTGACACACTTTATGTGGCATATATTTGTGTTTGAATCCCATCTTTTACGCTCCCACGTGGCTAGAACTTTTGGTTTAGATTTTCAATCCTTAAAATGTTCTTTACCATGTTTTATATGGAGTAGTTGGATTTTGTGTTGTTTAAATGGATTCTATTTTTATATGCCTCTTTTCACACATGCACGAGCTCTTTTGAAATCTTAATGTCACATGTTATATTTGAGCTTTTTGAGGTGTTCTCCTACCAATCTAGTCATCTACATATCTATGACCTAGGAGGACTAGTGCATGTCAAAATCCATTGCATGTGAGATTTGTGTGAAAATGAAAACATGATAAATAAATATGGACGGGGAAGGGCTCCGAAAGGACTAAGTGATCCTTTGCGATAGTAAGCCACCGTTTATTGGATCTAAAAGAAATACGTGATCCAAAGGCCTAAAAATAGAATATTTGGCATTAAAAAGAAAATAATTGCCAAGGCCTATGTTTGCTTGATATATTCATTCAAAAGCAAAAGAATATATATGCTTATTGAGGGAGAATTGGATGGTATATCAACGGTTTGCACAATGTCCGTTTATCCTAGTTGTCTCTAATGTCATGACTCTATTTGGTTCGTAGAATCATCATCATGCTAGGCTTGTATGCATTGTGTATGTTTGTTCATTGAGTTCAATTTATATTGTCACATGAGGTTATATTTAAATGTGATGAAGTTTGCAATCAAATGAGAACTCCGTGAATGTTTATTAAGTGTTTGGGTCTAAATTTAATAAGTTACTAGTTCATACCCCAACACTTCCGTTTCCATATGACACATTTTTGCCATACAAGTGTGCAAACTTATTGTATTTTGTGTCATGTGTGTGTTTATATCTATATATATATATGCAAGTTCTTCATTGGTATACTTCTACTTTATATATATATGATATTTGTTTGCCTTTGCCTTACTTTTATTGCCCATATGCCTTCATGTCTTATCACTTTAAGCTTTAACATGCTTTTATGTTTATTAGTTCTTTATCCTTTGCCTATTCCTGAACAAAAAGGGGGAGAATGATGATAGGGGGAGAAATGATATCTAATCCTATTATTATCGTATCTTAGTTTGGGGGAGATTTATCTTAGGGGGAGACGTCTTTCTAAGTAGGTCATGTGTTTGTTAAAAGGGAAGAATTAATTTAGGGGGAGTAATTAATTAATTGCATTTAATACTTTGATATTCCCTATGCATTTGATGAGTTTGCTTAAGTGTGCAGGCTTTCTTCTAAAGCGGCATTGTTTAAACGGCAAAGCGTTTGATCCTTGGGTTGAGTCAAGTTTGGGTGGGTTATGTTTTGAGTCTAGTGAGCTTGACGGACCTTTAGGATTTTTGTTTGGTTTTTTTGTCCCGGAATAGCCAAAGGGGGAGATTTGTAAGGACACAAATTTCCAATTGAGTCCATATATAGTTTTGGCTCAATTCCGGACAAAAATATTTATTCATAGGATAGTATTTAATTGTAATATTCTCAAGCCTATGAAGTGTTTGTTAAAGACGTAGCGGCAAAGAGCATAAAGCTTCATCAAATGTGCCGGTTTGCATGCCTTGTTTCTACGTCATCAACCATAGTTCCATGCTCTCAAGGTATGAATGCAATATTATATATATAGGAGCTTGGGACAAAGTTTATTGGGTGTTAGGTTTTGTAAAAACTGTGTTTTAATTTTCAGAAAGAATTAATTAAAACTTTAAATAAATGTTTATAAAGTTTTCTGGGCTAAAATCGAATTTTCCAACTTTCTGTTTTTTCGTTCGATAGAGTCGTTCGAACGAGATTGTCGTTCGAACGAAAATGTCGTTCGAACGAAAATGTCGTTCGATCGAACTTGCCAACGAGTTCCCATATTAGGCCACTGACATGTCGTTCGATATGTCGTTCGAACGAACCTTCTGTTCGAACGAGATATCCAACGAGATTCTAACGAGTTCACTCTGGAACGTCGTTAGAAGTCTCGTTCGAACGAGATTTTGTTCGAACGAAATGTCGTTCGAACTAGATGTCAGGCGGGAACAGTTTTTGGCAGTTTTTTGGCAGTTTTGTACCCACTTCCCCACTTGTTTTTTAACCAACTTTTTCAGACTTTATTATGCGCGGGAATAACATTTTCCAACCTAACTTTTCCATCCTAGTTTATCTCTTAGAGAGAGTTTGAGAGCAAAAATTGTTTAGGAAAATGTTCATGTTTTGAGTGAGATTTTTAGAGAAAAATTTTCATCACTCTAGTGTTTACACCCAAATGAGTTTATTCCAAGTTCTTATATACTTATCAATTGCTTGGAGTTTGGCACCGGTTTTCTCTACACCGAATTGAAGAGAAGTTTTGGGTTTTTCTTCCACCACCCACAAAGAAAGAAGAAGTGTTTCTATGTTAATTTACCCACACGGAGAAAGGCTCCATGCTCGGGTGACGGTGACCATATAAAGTCCTATCGGTGGATTCCGAGACCGCGGTGATGTTCCAAGGTTATCCGCTAGGAAGAGGTGTATATAAGAAGAAGCGTCGAGGCTTGAGAGGGATAAAGCCGTGTGTTGTAAGTCTATCTGTCTTGTAATTGTAATTCCGTATCTAGTGGATTTGTGGCTAGGGTCGTCTGAGGTTGTTTCCCGTCTTGGGTTTTTCCTCGTACATCGCGGCGTAGTGTGATTGATTTATTTTATCTTGCAAAATAACGTAGAACGCATGCTTAGAATAATTCAAGATAAAATTTGGTTTAAATCATCACACTCACTTTAATTGGGACTAAATTTAATATTGGGTAAAGCTTATTTAATTCAAGTCATTTGCAAAAATTTGGTTTCGCCTAACTTCGAAATATTGTTAATTATGACTTAGGCAAATTTCTAGGACTTGGATTATTTAATTGGTTTAAGTGAATATATTCATTATCAATTTTTATTGAACCATCTCACATTACGCTTCCGCATCATCTCGAGTTTTCATATAAAGGAAATTATTTACTTTGATTTAATTGGGAAAATTAAAATCCGGGGTTTTTCAACGTGTGGTCAAATATCCTGCCCCAATTTCGGACGAAAGGCACCAAAACGGGAAGACCCAAAACTCGAGCTTGGCCAAAAATAGCCCATGGCTAAGTGTTTGCTACAAAACCAATTATAAGGAGAAGGACATGGTGGGTATTATTAGAATTGTTAGTAAAATAATAAAATAATAATAAAATAGAATCTTATATTTCTTTCCCGATTAAAGGTTCGTGTTTCCTTCATTCGGAGTCTGATTCGATCACCATTCACGACCACGCGAATATTATCCCGAGGGCTAAAATTTTCGTGAATTCTTCGGGCAAAAATTCTGAAGTGTGAAATTACCAAAATGCCCCTAAATGTGCGAACCGCGACCGAACTTTACCGGAACGCGCCCAAACTTCAGACTAAGCAGTTTAATACTTATAAAAGCTCAATTATACCTCAAATAATATGTTAGCTTATAAAACGGAGGTTGTTTGATTAACGAGCATAATTATAGACATTAAAGTACCCGAGGGGGCTAAAATGTCTAAGTTCGAGGGTAATTAAATGCATAATTTGATACGAATCACACCCCCTAACATACACATTGTTAATCCCTAGGAATCAAATTCAAAGAAAGAAGAACTATAAGAAAACCACAAAATAGGAGATATATACAAAAGCGATAAAAAAGATAAAAAAGATAAGGCCACTTTCATGGGCGAACGATTGCATTTAGCGTGTGTAATAAGTCGTTAAACCCCTAGGTTACCCTAGTGGATGAGTGTCGTCTCGTGAGGGTTTTCAGGGATGAAACCCACAAACATCATAGGGTTTCCTTAAAATATGCCCAATCACATGCGACACACCCAACTATAGCGAAAAAGATTTCATACACATTATTAGAAAAGTGAATGAATTCACACAGAAGTCCGTATTATTAACATTATAGAATGCACCTCATAGAATTGAAACCTTAAAATGTAGGAGGGGAGCGAGCACATGCAAAGTATGATTTGGCAAAAAACTTATATAAATCGGATAAAAATAAAGCGTGCATATAAGTCAATCCTCACCGACCATTACACTCAACGATGAAATCACTACGAATGGGGAGGTAACACATGGAACATGCGGTTATGAAGAGTAAATGTAAATGGAAACTAGGTCGCGCACATGTCAAAAATTAAGAACGCTATATATAAAATGAAAAATTATAATCTCAATGAAAGATACCGCTCATTAAAGGAGGTGAAATGCATTTTCACAGATTATCAAAACTATTTTAACTTTTAAATTAAATGCACCCTAAGATCACATACGACTTGTATAGGGTTGTAATGTAGGTTTGGGGTTAAGGTACGAAATGAAAGGTATATGTACGGATTCAAAGTGTTCGGAATGAAAACTTAGAATAATGGGAAGAATGCGGGCAATATCAAAAATTGGAAAATACAATCCAAACAAGCATTAAATATAACAATTGGAGAGTAATCAAAGCTTATTGAACTACTATATAAAACATATACAACTTTCTCTTTCTTTTCTTTTCTTTTTTTCTTTTACTAACTTTTTTCTTTTGTTCTTTTTCTCTCCTTTTCTCTTTTGTTTTCTTTTGTCTTCTACTTTCTCTTTTTCACTCTTTTCACTTCTTTCTTTTCTTTACTTTTCACACTCTCACATGCCTAAATTGCAACTACATAGCAAAAACATCATTCAATCCCCAGTAACATCCCAAATAAAGGGTAAGGTAATATGTATGGCTTATAACTCCGGTGTGGAGTTGGTTATGGGATTTTGGGTAATGAAACGAAAGGCTAATATTTAGGCTCAAAGGGGTTGACGAGGGAAAAATATAAGCTGAGTGTTGATGCAAAAAACTAGACTAATCCTAAATAATTGATCACCAATAAATTAAGTAAAACAAAAAAGACACAAGAAAACTTTTTAAAGTGGTTTGGCTCAAAGGAATAGCCTACGTCCACTATTATGTATTGATTGCCTTGAGTTGTTTTTCGATCCCTTGCAATGAGGGTGATACAATGTATTTATCACCCAAAGGGAGGGTCTTCCTCGTTGTCATGTGAAAGGATGGAATGCTTTTATTTATTAGGCACTTACATCAATACGTAATGAGAATTAATTATATGAACGTTGTCGCTTCATAGGAAACACAGTCTGTAAGAATATTGGCGCTTAGTTGGCTTCATAAAATGACTTTTTGACCGTTGGTCGGGATTCCCAGTTGGTCGAGTAACTATGTTTGTCGGTCTTCCCAGTTGGTTGGGTAACTATGTTGGTCAGTCTTCTCTTTCATGCTGACTTGGATACATGCCGCGTAGGATGATACGTGTTGGACTATAATTGGTCCATATAGGATGATAAATTTTGGTATCAAAAGAAGCCCCCAATGTTTCATACTTGAAGTTTAGGCGAAAGTGTGGAATATTATGCTTTGGTAGTATCTCGGGCTGTTGGGTTTGCTGTAGAGCTTCTGGACTTGTGTATTTTATTCACTTTACAGTTTTTTAGAGCGAATGGCAATTTTATAAATATTTCAAATTTTAGCGAACACTTTTAGGGTATCTTTATCTTTTTGTCTGTTTAGCCATCATAAATCCAATAGTCGTTTGCTTTAACCATTACTTTGCCCAGTTTTCGATGCAACTTGTAAAAAGGGCGGTAAATATTTTGATCATTTTTCACCTCTTATTTCTAATTCTGCTACTGTGTTATTTACTTTCGTGCAATCACTTTATTTTCTGTCTTTAGTTCTTGCTGAATCCTTAAATCTTTGTAAGAATCTTTCTTCTCTTCTTCTCTGTTTTCTTCATCATGGTTTACTCTATCGAGTCTCTTGACAAGTTCAGAGTCGATTTTAATATTCCATCTTGGGTTGTGTTAGAAAATCCCACTTTTCCTTATGATTTTTTCTCTCTTGCTGAGGGTCATTGGCTCCTCTCTATCTTTGTTGATGAATGTGGCTTCACGTTTCCTCCTAATCCCTTGTGATTGGAGTTTTATCAATATTTTGACATTGTACCTGCAAGAGTGGATCCTAACATATGGAGAGTTGTTAATGGAGTTTATAAGTTAAATCAAATTCATGGAACCCGTCTAGGGATTTCTAAAATCATGTTTTGTTATAGGTGGGTAACTAGTGATACCACATTTTATTTCAAAACTATGACTGTTAGTAAAGCTTTGGTAGTTAATCTCCCTGATTCTCATAGGGACTATTTTGATCATGGGGTAGTTGTAAAAAATTGGCAACATATCCCTTTAGTTGGCAATGCTAAATACCAAGGACCTAGACGTCCTCTCTTTGGCAGCGGAATAGGTAAATCTGCCTATTTATGTTTGATAAAATGTCATGTTGATTGTTGTTTTGTAAATTTCTTTGCAGTTGAGCAAAAAAAAAGTGCCCCAAAGAGAGCAAAGTAAATTTGAAGGATTTGAAGTTTATCTGGGGACTTCACAAAGTAGTTATTGAGGAGCACGTGAGGTCTGCCTCTTATCTGCTCCAATATAAGAACATTGTTTCCTCTTTTATTTCCAAACTTGATGCCTCTCCTTCTCTGGTAATCGATCTTGACCAAGAGGTTGCTATTGATTCTGACACTCCTCTGTCTGAAGTTATGAAGAAGAGGAAGTTTCCTGATCTCTACAGTGGTGTCACTAGTCCCTTGTTACTTAGGGACCTCTGGTTAAGTGAATTGTGCAATAAAATCAGCCACAGCTTGGCCTTTTAAAGCAGTCATTGGTTCATACACAATGTCATATTCCCCTAACTCCACAGCCCAATACATCAGTCTTCCATATTTCTTCGGTTTGTGCAACGCCTGCCTTAATGGCATATCAGTGTAGATCCCTATAGTGTGGGCTTGAAAGTAGGGTTTCATTCATCTACTGGCCTCAATTAAAGCCAGTGCCAATTTCTCCAATCTGGGATATCTTACTTCTGATCCTCAAAAAGCTTTGATGGTGTAATAAACTGGCTTTTAAACTCTATTTTCCTCCCTTATCAAGGCTGAGCTAACTACAGACTCAGATACTTCCAGATACAATACAGCTTTTCTCCCGATATTGGTCAAGAAAGTAGTGGTGGTGCTCCCAGGTACTTCTTCAACTCCAAGAATGCCTTTTCGCATTCATCGTTCCATTCAAAGGTTTTTCTGAGAACCTTGAAAAATGGCAAGCATTTGTCTGTTGCTCTTGACACAAACCTGTTAAGTGCTGCTACAGGCCCAGTTAGCCTTTGAACCTCTTTTTTATAAGTCAGAGACTTCATTTCAATCATTGCTTTAATCTTATCTGGATTGGCTTCGATTCCCCTTTGATTGACTATATACCCGAGGAACATTCCCTCATGTTACTCCAAAGACGCATTTGGTGGGGTTTAACTTTATTTGGAGCTTTTCCAGTTGATCAAACGTATGACTGAGGTCGGCAATATGATCAACAGCTTTTTTGCTTTTAGTGATCATATCAACATCATATACCTCCATATTCTTGCCTATCTTCTCCTCAAATACTTTGTTCTTCAGTCTTTAATAAGTATCACCTGCATTTTTCAGACCAAACGGCATAACATTATAACAATAAGTTTCACGGGGAGTGATAAAGGAAGTACTTTCTTTGTCTTCTGGCTTCATTTTAATCTGGTTATAACAAGATTATGCATCCATGAAACTCAACAATTCATGCCCCGAGGTAGCATCTACCAGTTGATTAATTCGTGGTAAATGAAAGTGATCCTTCGGGCATACTTTGTTTAAGTCAGTAAAATCCACACACATCCTCCATTTGTTTTTCTTCTTCTTGACCATAACTACATTGGTCAACCAATCAGGATACTTCAAATCTTCAATAAAAGAAGCTTTTTGAAGCTTCTCCACCTCTTCCTATATAGACTAGTTCTGCTCCGGGCTAAAAACTCTTTTTCGCTGCTTCATAGGTTTGATTTCCCTATTGACATTAAGTTCATGACACAAAAATTTGGATATATGCCTGGCATATCTTCATGACTCCAAGCGAACACATGTTCTCTTTGCCTCAAGAAAGCTGTCAACTCCTGCTTAAGAACTGGTTCCAACAATGCTCCTATTTGAGTTGTTTGCTCCAGCTTATCATCATCCAGAACAATGCTTTCTGTTACCCCTATCACTTGTACTTTTACAAGCTCAGATTCATCTCTTGGATCTAAATTTTCAACCTCATATTCGTTGTTCGACTCAGTTGTATCCACTTGATAAGTGGTTATTTTTCGTTTAGCCTCCAACATATCTTCTTCCTCGGTAGAGGAATAGTAGCACTCCTGAGCTACTTTCTGATCTCCTTTCACTAGTCCTAATCCAAAGTTGGTCGGGAATTTCAGGCATTGATGAACAGTTGAGGGTACAGATTCAAAATTTTTCAAACCAACTCTCCCCATGATCATATTATAAGCAGAATGAACATTTTTTTCCATTACAAAGAATTAGACCTTCTCTGTCCTGCTCACCGACCAAATCCCGATCATTACATCCATCTTGATAGTTCCCAATGGGAACACCTTTTCACCTGAGAATCCAATGAGTGGCTTGTGATAAGGTTCCAGTTGATAGAGTTTTAAACCCAAACTGTCAAAACAGGGATAGAACATGATGTCTACTGAACTACCATTATCTACTAATGTTCTTACTACCAATACTTCCTTCATCCTAACTCTAATCACTAACGGATCATCATGAGGATACAAAACTCCTGATAAATCACTTTTTGAAAAGCCAATTACGAGCTTACCTTTGTTAACTTTTCTTGGTCGGTCCTCCTCAACGAGATTGATATGATGGATATAGTAATAATCTTGAGCCTCATTGAGGTAAGCTTTCCTTTCATCCGTATGATCTCCTCCTCCGGTATCTCCACCTATAATCATGTGATAATCAAAATATCCAAAATTGAGTGTGAATGCCTCATGTTCCGATTGTCCAGGTTTCTTAGGGAGATCAGGATCATCTTCTGGATCATCGTTACGGTTCCTCTTCTTATCTTCCATGGGTTTAACCGGTGATTTAGATCTCTGCCGACCACTTCCTCCATTTCTTCCACCATTCTGTCGATCAACAAATCTGTCCAGCTTTCCTCTTTGGATGAGCACTTCTATCTCATTTTAGAGGGCAATGCACCTGTTGGTGGTATGACCATGGTCTTTGTGAAACTCACAATACTTGGACTTATCCCTCTTATTAGCAGGCGACCTTAAATTTTTTAGCCAACCTAAATCATTGTTATGCTTGATTTCCTCCAACACATGATGTATGTCCACCGTCAATGGGGTGTAATTAGTGAACTTCCTAAGCCGATCTAGGCCTTGCTTTCCCTTCAAATATATGCGCTCATTATGATTCTTGTTCTCCTTCTTCTCTGACTTCCCCTCTGCTTTTACTTTCTCTTTCACGTCTGAATTCTTTTTAGAAGACATTGCTTCTTCGGCATTCATAATCTTTGTTGCCTTGGCCATCAACTTGGTCATCGTCTTTGGTGGATCTTTTGCTATGGTATAATATAATTTATCAGGTAGAAAATCACTCATGAGAGCAGTGATTGTTGTCTTCTATTCATAATCAATTACCTCCAGCTGTTGTTGAAACGAGTGATATAATCTCTGGTACTTTCCCATTCCTTTTATCTCACACTGAGTAAATGCGCTACTCGTTTCACTAGTTTTGCTCCAAAGCAGAAATTACCAATGAATAGCTCGGCTAGTTGTTGAAAATAAGAAATCTACCCCCGAGGAAGGATGTTGTACCAAATTTGAGCATATCTAGTGAGTGTTCCTGTGAACGCCCTACATCTCATCTCATCTGGAACGGCATAGATATCAAAAGTTGTTTGGTATTGCTCTATATAGAGAATTGGATTTGTCTTCCCATCGTATTTGGGAGTGACTGCCGGAGCTTTAAACTTAGTCGGCGTGGGGAAATCCACGATGGTTTGCAAAAAGGGAGACCCTTTAATGAAACTTCTTTGAAGGGGATTTTTTGCCTTGGCCATTTCACCTAATCTGTCTTCCAAATGTTTAATGGATCCCTTCCACGCATCACTGTTAACGCCATAGATGGCAGCTCTTTTATGTCGACCTCCAGATCTGGATGGACTTTCTTCTTGTGAACCTTCTCTCTGACTAGACCTTTCAGTTCGTCGGGTATTTAATCTGGACTGGGCTGAACCTTCCCTTAGATCACTTGGTCGTCGAGTATTTCTCGACGCAGCCCATAGGGCATTTCCCTGGGGTCCCAAATGATCGATAGGAGAGGCCATACTTAGCCTTACTAAGGCACTCTGTCTTTCTGGGATGAGAGATTGTCCATCCATGGAGTTAGTAATCCTAAGGGAAGAGGTTGCTCCAGGTAGATATGAAGGGTCCTTAGAAGTTCTGGAATAGCTGTGACCACTACTGTTGGTTGGCGGTGGTGGCATATTCCTGTGATTAGATTGCACTGGCACTCTAGCTTGTAGAGTTTGGGCCAGCTGTCGTATAGTATCTTGCATGGCCTCTTAACCCTTGGCCAGGCTAGCTAAAATTCCTGTCAAATCGTTATTGTTAATAGGCGCAAAGGGATTAGGCGTAATACTCTCATTTCTAATGCTTGATTCTAGAATGTAAGCCATAGATGATGAAAGATGAATTAGTGAAAACGTTTAGCAATACGTTACCACAGACGGCGCCAATCTGTTTATGCAAAAAACTAGACTAATCCTAATTAATTGATCACAGATAAATTAAGTAAAACAAACAAGACACAAGAAAAAAAATTTAAGTGGTTCGGCTCAAAGGAATAACCTACGTCCATTATTATGTATTGATTGCCTTGAGTTGTTTTTTGATCCCTTGCAAAGAGGGTGATACAATGTATTTATATCCCAAATGGTGGGTCTTCCTCGTTGTCATGTGAAAGGATGGAATGCCTTTATTTGTTAGGCGTTTACATCAATACACAATGAGAATTAATTATATGAATGATGTCACTTCATAGGCAATACAGATTGTTGATCGTTAGTCGGGCTTCCCAGTTGGTCGGGTAACTATGTTGGTCGGTCTTCCCTGTTGGTTGGGTAACTATGTTGGTCGGTCTTCTCTTTCATGCTGACTTAGATATGTGCCGCGTAGGATGACACGTGTTGGCCTATAATTCGTCCATGTAGGATGATAAATTTTGGTATCAAAAGTGAGGTCAAGGCTAATATGGGAGATATAACAAAGATATCCTATGATCATTTCATAAAGTTTACGCAATTCTCGAGTCAAAACAAACTTTGAGAATCATGCTGAAGTAACACATTTCAAGAATGAACTCAATTAATGAACGATCAAATGAAAGAAAAGTGAGATTACCAACGACTGTAACGTTTTAAAAGAGTAAAGAATAGTGTATACACTCACAAACGAAGAAAAGTTGAAAACTCACTCGGTGTAAGTATATACAATGCAACAAAAGATTACCGAGTTATAAAAATCTTAAACCAAATCAATAGAGCAAGAAAAGTGCATGTGCTCATGGGATTAAAGTTTAATTCATGAAGTTATTAATAATATCAATGATTGAGGACTAAAGTCTAATAACTTCTAAAATCAAGAACAAGCATCATTGAGTTCTCTATTGGATCGGGCAATTATTAAAATTTAACATCGAAAACAAAGGCAAAATGCCCAACAAAGGAGAAAAAAGAAAGAAAATCTTTTTAAAATTTTTAATTTTTTACAAGAAAAGCATGCTTGGAAATAACATGTAATCAAATCAAAGAAACTACCAATGAATGAATAGAATATCCCACACCCCCAACTTAAAACCTGATATTGTCCTCAATGTAAATTAAGAACCAAGTTAAAGAGAGAAAAATAGCAATATTACCCAAAAAAGAGCGATCTAGTGAAAGTACAAGTCCAATGATTCTACAAAACATGTTAGTACTAAGCATAGCAAAAACAAATAACAAAATCTTAACTAACTACACTAGACAATAAGTAAAAATAAAGTAAAATAAGAAAAATAAAACTAACTATTTACAACCTACAATTTTAACTTCTAACTAACTATACACTAGAAGTTGAAATTTTTGAGGGTCCACCCAAATTATAATTTGACTTTAGAGGATAACCGGTGTACCCTCACTTGAAAGCATGCCTTTCGAAAAATAAGAATTTCGTATGAACAACGAAAAGCATGTGTAAGGCGGAAGAAATGAACCATCCCCAATTAACATTTTGGGAGGGAGGAGGGGGGATTTGGATAAGATGGGTGATAAATACACATGGGGGCCAAGAAGAATAGAATTATCTCCCAAATATTTTGAACTTGGAATAGGAGGGGACTCACATGAGGGCAAAGAAGCCTTCATGAAAGGCGACTCGAGCAAGTACTCCTCATCGGTAAAAGGTTTAACACTTTAAAATTTGGAACCGATTCATCGGGTACTTGTGACGGTGTGATAATGAAGAATGAAAATGGGGAGGAAAGAAATTCAAACTCAAGAGATGAGTCATCATCGCTTGAAGATTGAGTTTCAAAGGAAATAAGATCATTTTCAATGAAATGTTCTCCTTTGGGGGGGAAAGAAGAAATCATTTCATTGCAAATGGATATTACGTCCATTTCATCCTCACTTTCATGCTCTACTATACCATGGGCCAAGTAAAAAATGGTTTGTTCCAAAGTAGGCACAAAGTCCTCATTTGGTTCAAAACAATCCTCGACTTCAAAATTCTAGAAAGAAAAATCGTCGTCGGATTCAAATAATAAATCCAACTCATGCTCCCAACAACGATTTTCTTCCCCATAACGATTTTTAATTTTCTCATTTTCAAGCATGCGCAAACCCTCGCTGAAAGTCATAGGCCGAGGCGCAGATTCTTGAAAATGTGAACTTTGAAAATTACCATCGGAACCATACTCAAAATCATTATTATAAGAATTTTCAAAGCTATTGCAATTTGTTTCAAAATTCCTATTATAAGGAATTAGAAGCCCAAAATCGTTATAATCATCCTCAAAATAGATGCACTCCAAAGCTTGACTTTTGTAATACTCAACCAAAGTCATTTTTTAATTTGTAATTTTTTGGGTCTCTAAGTATTGACCAAAAGTCAAAGGTTTACGAGGATTTTCAGAATTATCATTATTATTACCGAAAGAATTGCAATAAGACATGCTTATGCCAAAGATGGCTCGAAGTGGCGAAATCCACAAAGTGATGCGCGTGCAAAAAATTCAAGCGGTTCTTAGCGCTCAAATGTAGAAGTCCTACAAAAATGTTAGGCAAAAAATACAAATAGAAAAAAAATATTACGAAATACTAAAATAAATAAATTCTAAAACAAACTCATCCCCGGCAACGACGCCATTTTGATTCAGGGTGAAAAGTACCGCATATCGAATGCTGATCGTTGTTGTCTGCTCACCGCCTTAATACAAAAGCCTAAACTTATGACTACACTCAACAGGTGAGTATAGTGGACAAGTCCAAGTATCGAAAATCCACAGAGATGAGTTGCTAGAATTTAATGGATTTAACACTTCTAAAATAAAAGTGTAAAAGATAATTTTAACAAAAAGGAAAAGATTATACTAGGCGAGATTGTGTTTAAACTAAATTAATAAAGAGAATAAAAATAATAGGTTGCGTCGAATATCCCTTACCCGAGTTAATTAGAAAAAAATGGTTACATGGGTCGACGAGTTATTAAGATTGAGTCTCGTTTCGAAAGTTAATTAAACCCAGAGTTGTCACACCCATAAATTCGTATAAACGTCTAATAAGATTTTGGTGTCAACAAATACCCCGAAAATTACGCACGCAAGATTATAAACACAGATCATACATAATATACCCCGTTAAATCTCCTAGGCATAATTACTAGGGTAACCCACTCGAAATAAACATGTAAAATGCCATCACCAAAGCAAAGAAACCAAATCGACCCTAGGTGAGTTCAATCCGATACAACCTAATTTAAATTATCCCCTAAGCATATTAAATGACATTAATTACAACACCTAATTAATTAAGCAACAACAACTAATTAAATTAACAACTAAAATTAACTAGACAATGAAATAAATGGAAAGCAAATAAATCTAGGGCCCAAAGCTTAAAATAGAGGAAGATGACAATGAAAAGTATCCACTTACATTGATGGGTGTCAAACCACAAAGATAATGGAGGAGAGGGGTGGTCTCCACAAGAAACCCCGAATTATCTCTCAAACCCTAACTTAAGAACTAAAAATGAATCTCTCTTACAAAAATAAACCAAAGCTTCCTTTTATACCAAGTTACTATTAAGAAATAAAAAGAAAAGAAAAAGAAATGAAAGGGAATAAAAAATGAATAAGTCTATTAATTAAGAAACAAAAGGAAAAAGGAAAAAGGAAAAAAAAGAAAATAAAAATAGAAAATACGCAATAGCACATTCCGGACAAAAGTGAGGAATAGAGGATCGATTGAACGGGTCCCAAACCGGTCGACCGCTTGAACGGTAAGAGGCACACTTGAAAAATGAAATAGGACCCCAAATATTAAATATTCATTTAAAATTAGATATAATCTCCTTAAGATATGGAATAGGATGGTTCATACACAACACAACTTACAAATTTTAATTTCTTATAAATTAATATTAAACTAAACTAAAAGTGACATTAAATTAAACAACAAATAAATTTTCCCTTAAACAAATTAATTCAACTCAAGTCCTAGAAATTTGCCTAACAAGATTAATTCATTTTTCTATTTAGACCAAACTAAATTTTATCAAATTAAATTGTGACGAATTGAATTAAATTAATTTAAATTCACCCAAACATATTTTAACACCCAAATAAGCATGATTGCGAATTGAACCCAATTTTTATCTTTTTACCCTAAGCACACGTTCTAGGTGATTTTTGCTAAAGGTAAAATAAATTCACAATCCCACAACGCGCCGATGTACGAGGAAAAACTCAAATCGGGAAAAAACCTCGGACGGCCCTGGCCTAACAAATTCACTAAGTATGGTATGAATTTTACAAAGACTCGGCAAGAGGACTTACACAACAGACTCGACTTCGTTCAAGCCTTGGCGCGCTCCTTCGATCTTCAACCTCCGCCTAGCAAATAACCGCGGACTCCTCCACAGTCTCAGACTCCACCGATGGGGCTCTTAGACACCGTCACCCTCACACGAAGCTTTTCTTTGAGAGGGAACACCGTAGAGTAAATAAATGTGTCTACTTTTGTTGGGGTAGAGAAGAAGGACCCAAAATGTTTTCTTATTGGGTAGAAAAGTGAACCCGGTGCCAAAACACTCCAAGCAAATATTTAGAAGTAGAAACTTGGATAAACTAAACTTTGGGTGTAAGTGTTTTTGTAGAAATTAGTTCATGGTTCCACACAAATACTAAAAAATGAACTTTTGAACTAAGAATTTTTTCTCTCTAAAATGTTTTCTCAAATGTGTTTTGAAAATATCAAAAGTTAATTTTTCAAAAGAGGTTCCCGCACTAAATAAGTATGGTATAAAGTTAGTGGGTAAAATAGTGGAAAAGTGGGAAAAAACAGCCAAAATTGTTCCCGCCAGAAATCTCGTTTGAACGAGATTTCGTTCGAACGAATTTTCTAACGAAAAGTCAGTGGCCAAAATGGGAAAACTCGTTCGAACGAAATTCTCGTTTGAACGACAATTTCGAATGAAATGTCAGAATGTTCATTTTTTTAAGCCCCAAAGCTTTATTTTAAAATGAAATTACACCCATAATAAATAAGATTCCAAGTCTCCTATAAATATATAAAAGCATTCATACCTTTGGAGACTTGAAATATGATGTTGATGACGTGAAACGTAGCACTAAAACTCTACAATGATGTTCTCTTGAAAAGTAGCCCACAACGTCTTCAACTTTAACATGTCATAGGCTTGATGGATGGTCAATAACTCTATCTTATGACTCAAGTATTTTTGTTCGAAATTGAGCTAACACTATATAAGACTCAATTGGAGACTTATGTCCTTACAAATCTCCCCCTTTGGCTATTTCGGGACGAAAACCAAAACAAAATCCTAAAGGTTCGTCAAGCTCTACTAGACTCAAAAACTTCCCACCCAAAAATAAAAATAAGAAGCTTAACTCAAAGACCACTTAGGATAAATAGCTTTGTCGACGAAAGTTGCCACTTGAAAAAATTCCTGCACACTTAAGCAAACTATTAAACGCATAGGGAATATCAAGAATATTAAATGCATGTAAAATAAATACTCCCCCTAAATTAATTCTCCTTTATCAACTATGATCAGCCTAAGAAGATAGAGCTCTCCCCCTAAGTTAAATCTCCTAAACTAAGATATGATTATAATAAGATTAGATACCATTTCTCCCTTTATCATTCTCCCCCTTTTTGTTCAGGAATAGACAGATGTGATAAAATTAATAAAATACTCATTTCTCCCCCAATAGAATTAAGTAAGAATTATCTCCCTAAAAACTACACAAGGGATATATATATATATATATATATATATATATATATATATATATATATATATATATATATATATATGGAAAACAAGTGTAGTGAGGATGCAAAAAATGTTAAGGACATGAAAGCATATGGGCAGCAATAGACAATAACTAATCCAAGCAAGAATGATGGATGGTAACTATGATGCGAACAAAACGACATCAATTTGAAACATAAGAGACTAAGCATGTGATATCAAACAAACATTTTGCAACCAGTTAGATACCAATTATGAATTAAAGCATAGGTGGACTAGCTAAAATGGCAAAGACAGAAAACAAAATTCATATATATGTATACACACTCGATAGAAAATATATGCAAGTACACATATATAGATATAAGCACACAAATGACACAAAATATTATAATATGAGTTTTCCACACTCTTATGGCATAAATGCGTTATATGGAAACGGAAGTGAAGGGGTGTGAACTAGATACTAATGAATTTAAAACCCAATCACTTAAACATGTTCACGTAGTTCACATTTGATTCCAAAACTTTATCAGCTAGAATTTAGCCTTTCTGTGACAGGATAAAGTGAACTCATGAACAAACAAACACAATGCATACAAGCCTAGCATGTGGATGATTCTGCAAACCAATAGAGTAATGACATTTAAAGTACAGCTAGGATAAACAAAACTATGCAAACCATTAACAATCCATCCAATCTCCATCAAATAATCATATAATTCTTTTCTATCGAATGAATATATCAAAAGAACAAAATATAGGCCTTAGCAAATTATTTTTCTTTTAATGCCATATTTTTTCTTATAGGCCTTTGGACCACGTATTTCTTTTAGGTCCATTCCAAACTGTGGCTTACTCGCAAAGGATAATTTTCCTTTCGGAGCCCTTCCCCGTGCACACACACACACACACACACACACACACACACACACACACACACACACACACACACACACACACACACACACACACACACACATATATATATATATATATATATATATATATATATATATCATTTTTATCTCTCAATTCTCACGTGCAATGGATTTTAACATGCACTAGTCCTCCTAGATCATATTATGTGGATGACTAGATTGGTAGAAGAACACCTCACAAAGCTCAAATATAACATGTGAAGTTATGGTTTAAAAAGCTCGTGCATGTATGTGAAAAAGGTATATAAAAGTGAATCCATTAAGTAAGTCAAACTTAAACTACTGCATCTAAACATGATAAAGAATATTTTAAGGATTAAAATTTTAACCAAAAGTTCTAGTCACATGATAGCGGTATGAAGGATTCAAACACAAACATATGCCACAAAAGGTGTGTAAATCCAAAATACACACAAAAATTAAATCTTTTTGAGTCTTTAAATTTTTTAGATAAATATAAAAATATTTACTTAAAAGATAAACAAAAGTCATTTGTATTTTTCGTTAAGCCTAAATAACTCATAAAATAAAACACAAATGACAAACAAAAATCTTTTTGTATTTTTCATTTAATGCAAACAAAAATAAATATAATACAAAAGATAAACAAGTCATAATTTCTAGCATGAGATATGAAATAAAGCAATGAGTAGGAAATTATTAAACATGCATACACCTAGCAATGATATATAATATGAAGCACAAAATGCTAGAGTATGCAAACAACTAACACATTCAACCTTTGGATTTAGCAAGGGAGGTATCGTGTGAAAGTAAATGAGGATAAAAAATCCTATTTTGTAAAGCTACCAAGTCGGATCTCCTCACCCAAACTAACAAAGAATGATGATCTCGGGGGGTAGGAATCTTGGCTACCTCAGTTGCCTTACGTTAGGAGTTTCTAGGACCACGTATAAGATCAAAACAAAATTTCCTAGGATGAACTTTTCGACCGCAGTGCGAACAAGTAAAAACGCGTCGAGAAGTGGTACCTAAGGAATGATCTCTAAAGGTTTTCCTAGGTGATTC
This sequence comes from Sambucus nigra, assembly GCA_949130495.1. NCBI lineage: Eukaryota > Viridiplantae > Streptophyta > Magnoliopsida > Dipsacales > Adoxaceae > Sambucus > Sambucus nigra. The sequence continues at coordinate 470,125,856 of OX422218.1, forward strand.
TCTTAAAATATTGGTTTTGGTTTTATGAGTTGATTTATTACAAGTATCGAAGCCTAAACCACATGAGTCATTTTTAATTTGGACCGTTCCTAATATTTTATCTAATTTCTCCGAATGACACTCCAAATCAAATTCGACTTTATTAGAGTCTTTTAATTTATTTTCTAAATCTAAAATGTGAGACTCTAAGAAAACATTGCGCTCTTCAAACGCGAGAAGCTCCTTTTTCAAGGATTCCATTAAGCCCTTAAGGCTATCTCTCTCGCCTTCTACACACTTAAGATTCTCTCGAAGAGCTCTCTCTCGTGTCCTAAGGTCATCAGCTAATGCACTCTCATTGACAACCTTGGCACGCTCCTTTAAACTAGCTTCTAACTTCAAATTTTCCCTTTTTAATTTTATAGATTTGACATATAATTCTTGAAATGCAAATTGAAGTTCACTCACATCAACCTCATTTTCACTTTCATTCTCTCTATCTCTTTTCCACTCTCACGACCATCATCTTTTAGAGCTTCACAAATAAAGGCCTCAGAAGTGTCATGATTTGAGATGTCATCGTCGGACTATTTTTCTCCATCACTAACGTGACAAGCCATGAACGTGGTAAAGCTGCACTCAATGGGGGATTCGAGTCCCTCTTCCTTTTCACTTTCATCACTAAGGATGGCATTATAGGAGATTGGTTGTTTGCCTTCTCTCCTTAGTTTAGTGGGGCACTCTCTTACCTTATGGCCATAACCCTCACAACCATAGCACCTATTTAACTCGTCCCTATTTAAATTTTCATTAAAAGTTTTAGAGATCTTTTCGGCTTTGTCATGCTTAGAATTTTCAAATTTCTTAAAATCATTTTTAAACTTATCTTTATTAAATTTCCTAGCATGCATAGCCATGTCCTCCGAGTTATTATCGCTCTCATCAATCACAACTTATTTTTCCTCCTTTCTGGCTTTTAAAGCAATGCCCTTATCAATTTTCTTTTCATTTTTGGAGGGAAACATATATAGCTCATAGGTTTGCAAATCACCTATTAGTTCCTCAAGTTTGGTAGAGTGTAAGGTGGGTAAAGAACTTAAAACGGTCACTTTAGGGATAAATCTCTTGGGTAGGGACCTTGAGATTTTATTTACAACTCGGTTGTCGGGTATTTTTTCTCCCAAATTAAATGATGAATTTACTATATAGAAAAGTTTAGCATAAAATTCATCAAAAGTTTCTTTTTCATTCATTTTGATGGTTTCAAATTGAGTGGTGAGGTTTTGGAGTGTTGAATCCTTAACGACACTAGTTCCCTCGTGAGTGAGTTGTAATATATCCCAAGCTTCCTTAGCCGTTTCATGCGTCATGATACGTCGAAATTCATCCAGTGTGATCGCGCTAAACAAGGCATTTAAACCTTGGGAATTAAAATCAACAAGTTTAAATTCATTCTCACTCCATCTATCTGCGGGTTTGGGAACATGCTCATTTTCTATCAAACATGTGGGTGGGGACCATCCGTTAACAACTGATAACCAAACTCTCTCATCCATAGACTTTAGTGCCAATTTCATACGCACTTTCCAATACGCGTAGTTCGAACCATCAAAAACAAAAAATTTTGAAAATGGAGAAAATTCCATTTTTAACCAAAAATATTTAAAAGGACCTTAACGCAATAAATTAGCGCTCCAAATTTTAAATATTCTTTTAAAATTAGATATAATTTCCTTAAGATGCGGAATATGATGGTTCATACACAACACAACTTACAAATTTTAATTTCTTATAAAAGAAAATTGAACTAAACTAAAAGTGACATTAAATTAAACAAGAAATAAATTTTCACTTAAACAAATTAATTCAACTCAAGTCCTAGAAATTTTCCTAACAAGATTAATTCCTTTTTCTATTTAGTCCAAACCAAATTTTATCAAATTAAATTATGCCGACTTGAATTAAATTAATTTAGATTCACCCAAACATATTTTAACACCAAAATAAGCATGATTGCGAATTAAACCCAATTTTTATCTTTTTACCCTAAGCATGCGTTCTAGGTGATTTTTGCAAAAGATAAAATAAATTCACAATCCCACAATGCGCCGATGTACGAAGAAAAACCCAAATTGAGAAAAAACCTCGAACGGCCCTGGCCTAACAAATTCACTATGTGTGGTATGAATTTTACAAAGACTCGATAAGAGGACTTACACAACAGACTCGACTCCCTTCAAGTCTTGATGCCCTCCTTCGATCTTCAACCTCCGCCTAGCAAATAACCGCGGACTCCTCCACAGTCTCGGACTCCACCGATGGGACTCTTGGACACCGTCACCCTCACATGAAGCCTTTCTTCGAGAGGGAACACCGCAACGTAAACAAATGTGCCTCCTTTTATTGGGGTAGAGAAATAGGGCCCAAACTCTTTTCTTCTTGGGTAGAAAAGTGAACCCGGTGCCAAAACACTCCAAGCAAATATATAGAAGTAGAAACTTGGATAAACTAAACTTTGGGTGTAAGTGTTTTTGTAGAAATTAGTTCATGGTTCCACAAAAACACTAAACAATGAACTTTTGAACTAAAAAATTTTTCTCTCTAAAATGTTTTCTCAAATGTGTTTTAAAAATATCAAAAGTTAATTTTTCAAAAGAGGTTCCCGCACTAAATAAGTCTGGTAGAAAGTTAGTGGGTAAAATAGTGGGAAAGTGGGGAAAAACAGCTAAAATTATTAACGCCAGAAATCTCGTTCGAACGACTTTTCTAACGAAAAGTTAGTGGCCAAAATGGGAACACTCGTTGGCAAACTCGTTCGAACGAAATCCTCATTCGAATGACAATTTTGAATGAAATGTCAGAATGTTCGTTTTTCAATTTTAAGCCCCAAAACTTTATTTTAAATAAAAATTACACCTTTAAATAATATTTCAAGTCTCCTACAAATATATAAAAGCATTCATACCTTTGGAGACTTGAAATATGATGTTGATGACGTGAAATGTGGAACTGAAACTCGGCAATGATATTCTCTTGAAAAGTAGTCTGCAACATCTTCAACTTTAGCATGTCATAGGCCTGATGGATGGTCAAGAACTGTATCCTATGACTCAAGTGTTTTTTTTCGAAATTGAGCCAACACTGCATAAGACTCATTTGGAGACTTGTGTCCTTACAACACTGGTATCGTCGCAAGCCAAAAATAAAAAACCCGATCGATCGCCGGAGCTGGGTTGGTCTATCGGTCTTCTGTCATAAGCCCACGCTGCTGCAACCTTCTATGCGGATACCTATGGTGCAAAGCCAACCATGGAACCGAGACCCACCACGCTGCTAATAATTGTAAGTCGAGATCTATATGCGTTTGTCACCTTGCTAATCAAAATGGCTGCTGCTACACCATTACCCCAAATGGGTATAACCCAAAACCCTCGCTCCACAGTGCCGAGACCCACCTGCAATTGTAAACCGAGATCCATATGCAAAATTGGTCAGAAATTAACGAACTATGTGCGCGTGTGGTCAAATATCTTACCCCAATTTCGAACGAAAGGCACCAAAACGGGACGAACCCAAAACCCAAGCACGGCCAAAAATCGCCCATGGCTAAGTGTTTGCTGCAAAACCAATTATAAGGAGAAGGACATAGTGGGTATTATTAGAATTGTTAGTAAAATAATAAAATAATAATAAAATAGAATCTTATAATTTCCCCGACTAAAGGTACGTGTTTCCTTCGTTCGGAGTCTAATTCGAGCACCATTCACGACCACACGAAGATTGTCCGGAGGGCTACAATTTTCATGAATACTTTGGGCAAAAATTCCGAAGTGTGAAATTACCAAAATGCCCCTGAACGTGCGAACCACGACGGAACTTTACCGAAACGCCCAAACTTCATACCAAGCACTTTAATACTTATAAAAGCTCAATTATACCTCAAATAACATGTTAGCGTATAAAATGGAGGTTGTCTGATTAACGAGCATAATTATAGACATTAAAATACCCGATGGGGCTAAAATGTCTAAGTTCGAGAGTAATTAAATGCATAATTCCATACAAATCACACCCCTAACTTACACATTACTAGTCTATAGTAATGAAATTCAAAGCAAGAATAACTATAAGAAAACCACAAAACAGGAGATATATACAAAAGCGATAAAAAATATAAAAAAGATAAGGTCACTTTCTCGAGTGAACGATTGCAGTCAGCATATGCAATAAGACGTTAAACCCCTAGGTTACCCTAGTGGACGAGTGTCGTCTCGTGAGGGTTTTTAGGGATGAAACTCACAAATATCATAAGGTTACCTCAAAATATGCTCAATCGCATGCGACACACCCAACAATAGCAAAAAATATTTCATACACGTTATAGCAAAGTGAATGAATTCACACAGAAGTCCATATTATTAACATTATAGAATGCACCTCATAGAATTGAAACCTTAAAATGTGGGAGGGGAGCGAGCACATGCAAAGTATGATTTGACAAAAAACTTATATAAATCGGATAAAAATAAATCGTGCATATAAGTCAATCCTCACCGGACATTACACTCAACAATGAAATCACTACGAATGGGGAGGTAACACACGGAACATGTGAGCATAAAGAGTAAATGTAAATAGAAACTAGGTCGCGCTGTAATAACCCTCACTTTTGTGAGCCTATTTTATATTTATTTATTATGTGAAGTAATTATATATAAAATGTTGGAATGTGGAGTAAGTATTAATTTAATTAGAAAAGTTAATATTTACTAAAATGTTACATATTTACCATATGTGTAGGTAAATACCGCCATGTTGTGTTTGATTTTGTCATGAGAATTAAAATGACATTATGGTTTAAAAATGGAACCGGAACTTAAAGTGATTTATAAAATTTCCAAATGATAAATTGGATGGTGTAGTTAGTTCCGGGAGGTGCGAGATAGTCAAAATGTGTTCCATATTATATTTTGATATTTTGGGCACTTTTGACTGGTTTTGGTATATTGCGTATTGGAAATCATTTTAATGTGGTATTAACCACTTAAATTTGAAGACTTTAGACTAATGCCACGTTTTAGTCTTGTTAAGCCTTTTATTTCTCTTAAGCCCCATTTGTTAACCTAGAGAGTTAAAGAAAGGAATATAACTTTGGAGAGAAAGTGAGAGATTGAAGAATTTGGAGCTTGATCTTGCACTCTTCTTCATCAAATCAGAATTTCCAAGCTTGAGGCAAGTTTTCTACTTGCTATTATATGGTTTAAGTTGAATAATTAGTGTTGATAGTTGTGAGTTAACTATGGTTTAACAAAGTTAGGGTTTTTATTGGATTTATGGGCTTAGAAATCCTTGGAAGATATTTGGATATTTATTGGTGTAGATTAATGTTGTTGGAAGCATTTATGATCATTTGGTAGCAATAAATGAGATTGGTTTCGTTGGACTTGAGTTTGGGGTAATTTTTGGAGTCCAAGACTCCATGGCCAAACTTGGCAAATTCGCAGGGGCGAATCGATTCGGCCCCTGGGGCGAATTGATTCGCTTAGGGGTAGTTTCCCAGGTCTAGGAATCGAATCGATTCGGGTTGATGGACGAATCGATTCGGAATTGACAGAAAGTTAGGTTTTTCATCCGAATCGATTCGCTTTTCAGGGTGAATCGATTCACTAGGACGAATCAATTCGGCCTTAGGGCGAATCGATTCGGTCCCTGCAGTTTTGAGTTGATTTTTCCAACTCAATTTTTATTCTTTTTCTTTAGGCTTAGGACCTAGGAACCTTCTTGAATGAACTAAACTTAGAGTCCTAGAGATGTAGTTGAGTTTGGCCGTTACCCTAGAGTTGAATGGGTTCACTTGGGGTTCATTACAGGGGTGTTTAAAAGTGATGTTTAGGCATTACTTTTCATTTCGTAAATTAATAGTAATTTCGAGTTGTAAGACCATATTTGAAGACTTTAGGGGCTCAACTGAGGTATATAAGACCTTGGGAATTGTGGAATTATGGTAATCACTTGGAGATTAATTTGGGACTTAAAACATGATGAATATTAATGAAAATATTCAATGATTATGGTTTCAGATATAATGAAACACACATATGGTTAATGGAAATGAAAATGAGATTTAAACGGTAAATGTTAATTTACTTAAACACACCTCTCTAAATGCTATCATAAGGGAAGCTCGCGCATGAGGTGATGTCCCCTGACTAGTGAACGCAGGGAGACTATAGTCCTCGGCCATATGCGGGTTTATTATATGTTTTATTCTGCGCTAGTGAGGTAATTCCGGGTGTGGTTATGATTCACTCGCAGGCATATGGACACTTCCCGACGTGCGTTAGGTGCCCAGGCTGCATTGTTTGATAGGCCCCTGGAAGATGATAGTCATTTAGGGTCACGTCCAGTGGGGAAACTCGGAGGGGCAGTCTTAGAATCGTTATACGTATAAGAATATAACCTTTCTAAATTCAAGTGGGACTTGAGATATGTATATTGCCACCAAAAAGTATGATGGTAATTATATTCCTGCTAAAGAATAAGAATTGAAAAGAAATGAGAAATAATGATGGTATTATATTCCTGCTAAGGAATGGAAATTGGAATAAAGTGGTAAATAAGGATGGAGGCTTTTAATTTTATGATGTCTAATTTCATTCTCCTGCATAATTTAATAAAAGACATATCATTTAAGCTGCTTCACTTATTCTTCATGATCAGGTTGTTAGATTTTCATCTTCGTCATTCATGATTAACTGCTCATATCTATCATGCTTCTTATTCATCTGGGAATCATATAAAAATTGGGCCTTAACCCGTTCATTTTTCCATGTTGTGTATGTTATTGTATCCGCTCAGGTGCTCCGCCGCAAAGGCGCCCCTGTTGATTTTCCTACTCCTTTTCTTTTGCGGAGCTGTATGATTTTGCAGATATTACAGGATGTTTTGTTAGACGCCCTCATTTTTGTATTCTAGCTATGATCGGGTCTTTCACTCGGGCGTGCTTCCCAAACTTTGTAATTTCTTAATGACTGTATTATGTAACATATTAAATGGTTGTGAAACATTGTATGTAGCTGTGGACCGACAGCATATTCGGTCCTGTCCTTGTATATTCGTTATGGAGGTATTATATATGTTATCTTGAAATTCCACTATCTTTTAGAATGGGTTGTTTAAATTATTTTCTTAACTTAATCTTTTAATCAAATTAAATATTTTTGGCAACCCGTTTTCTGAATTATTGGGTGGTTTTCCTATATACTCATTTTATTGTTATGATGCTGAGAATGATTTCCATCCATGATTTCCGTTATGTTGGAGTATCAGGCTGGCCACCCCTTATTTCGGACTGCGGGTTGTCACAGATGGTATCAAAGCATCAGGTTCTAGAGTCTTTAGGATCTATGCAGACTTATCACGTTCTACCGTAGCGTTCTTTGATATAAAGCCTAATGTTAGGACTGCTTTATTGCTTATATTTGCGATCTTCTGCAATATAGATTATTTTGAATAGTATTCTAACTCTATTGTTTCTTTATCTTAGATGCCTCCTAAGAGAGGTCGCCTAGCAAGACGCAATAGAGTTGTAGAAGAGGATGTTGGTCCTCCACCGCCTCCACAAGGAACTTTTAATGCTGCTGATGTAGCAAACATTGTGGCCCAAGCGGTCAATGCTGCCATGACCACAGTGGCTCAACAAATGCCACAAGCCCAATGGCGAGCACAGGATGCCCAAGCTCCTACGGGACCTTCTCCGTGGGAAAGAGTTAGGGAGTCCTTTTTAAAGGGTCATCCCCCAGAATTTGATGGAGTTTCTGATGTTGTTCAAGAAAATCAATAGAAGAAAGATATGCAATGCCATTTACGAATGGTGGATTGTAGTGAGGAGAAGAAACAAGTCCTTGCTACTTTTAAGCTTGTTAGGGCCGCATTGCACTGGTAGGAGTCGATGACTACACCAGGACAGAGGGATATTATGTCGATCACTGATTTATGGATCTTGTTTGACCAAAAGTAGTTTCCTCACGCGGTTCAAAGGGAGATGAGAAGGAGACTTCAGGATCTGGTACAAGGAGAGTGGTCTGTTGCCGAATATGAAAAGGAGTTCACCCGGTTGGCAAGTTTTGTATCGGATGAGGTGACTCCGGAAGAGAGTAAAGTTTCAAAGTTTATGGGAGCTCTGAACTGGAGAATTCGGCAACATTTGCTGGGTAATCCAGCCTTGCAAACTTTTGGGGAGGTGATGAATGCAGCATTGCTCCATTGCCAAGAGCATCGATTGTACATGCAAAGTGGTAAGAAGGCTACCATTGTGGGGCAAGAGGGAAAGCCTAGAGGCAGTGGGTGTAATACCCCGTATTTTTATGCTATATTAATTTTGAAATTTATTAAATTTAATGCGAGTGAATTATTTAATAAAAATCCGGAAATTAACTATGTTATAATTATTAACGTGACGAGAGTTAGTAATTATGGGAAATTTGTTGAATATTACTAATGAGCAAAGTAATATATGATATTGATTATATTGAATGTCACGAGTGAATAAAATGACAATTTTGGAAATTTGAATCGGGACGCGCCCGTGTCGCGTCGGGACAAAATTTTGTTAAATGAAAAGTGAATATTTTATAAGTTATCCATATGGTCGTTTTGAGTGTGCCAACGCGTCCGGAAGGGTCGAGATAGTCAGAAAAGTGTACCCGGGGGTGTAGTTTGGGTCTCGAGGAGTTTTTAGGCCTAATTGGTACCCCGGGAGGGCATTTTAGTCATTTTACATTCTTGGGTAATTAAGCCCACGAATTTCAGCAACCTATATCAGCCATCTAGGTTAGTCATTTAGGGTTAGAATATTCAGAAAACCCTAGTACGGCCATTGGAGAAGCGAGGGAAAGCTCTCAAGGCAATTCAAGGCCAAAAAGTCACCGGTTTGCACCGCCGCCACCACCAATGCGTAGATCGCGAGAAGGGGAAAGCAACCACACCAAAATCAGCCGCAATCCAGACTTCTAAAAATCCCAGGCAAGTATTTATCTTGCGTATTTTCGTTGGTGCAATCTCCATATTAGTTAGGAATGATTAGAGATGAACAATATGGAAGAAAACCCAATTTGTGATAGGAAAATCCATGTAGTATTGATTTATATGAAAATTCTGGAACCCTTGCCATGTAGAGGAAGATAACCCATGAAATTTTGGTATAAATAAGAAGGAAATTCTGGGATTAAACATATTAGATTCATGAGTTAGAGATTTTTAGGGTTCTTGAGTTTTAAATGAATTATGGCATAATAAATCCATGTTTAGTGATGTAAATTGATATGTTTTACGTTGAATATACCTGTTATGATGATATAAGGTTAGTAGTATTAATTCTGGACGATTGGAACTTGAAATATGGATTTGGTGTAAATTTGGAGATGAAACCCGTAACTGCAATTCTGTAGATTTTCGCAGACCTGCTTGATCGATCGATCGAGCCCAGAGCTTCGATCGATCGAAGGTTCGATTGATCGAGCCCCAAACCTCGATCGATCGACCCCTCCTGGCAGACTACTATTTCCCTTTGTAAATGATTTAAAAATTGAATTGTCGTGATATAATTCTTGGGCATTCTTAGTATAATGATTTGGGAGACATAGAGGACCAGTAGGGCGTATAAATAAATGTTGGGGATCATTAATATTCGACAAGAATGGTATTTATGGGATGTTTACTTTAGGGTTAGTAAATTGATATGTTAAAGTGTGAGGCGCATAAGAGAGTTACGATGAAACGTAAATGTGACACCTACTGAATTTTCTACTTGGAAGAATAGAGTCCACGAGTGTCACGAAATAAGTGAGAAAACCCTTCGAGTTAAGGTTAGAGATGAAACCTTATACGTAATACTAATAATGTGAATTTAGGGTTAAATGTTGTAATTATGGGTGACGAGAGGAACCCATATTAATATGATAAAAGTGGTACATTTACATGGTTGTGTGTACATATATTATATACATGTGAAAAACATACCGCGCTACTTGCTATCCTTGAGGTTACCGCGCTGGGACAGTCTTATCTCGATGGGACCTTTATGGGGGATATTGACTTGTACCCTAGAAGATAGATATCCTTGGTACAGGCTATCGAATTGATAGTTCAGACGGTCCTAAGAGACGCGAGTATGTGCCATCCTCTTAGAGACTTGGAATCTATGTTTCGCCTCGATATTGTTTGTATATGTGTTAATACAATTCGAGAGTGATTCCGAATTTGTATTCCCCTTTATATGAGTGGTATGGGGTTTGGATAGTGGAAGTATGCACGCACCATAGTTTTATTTGGGGTGCTGTTAATATATATATTATACGAGTAGTTAATATATATATATGAGATTTGGAAACTTGAAACTGCCTACTGTGATTTGATAAGTAGGACATGGTTGATTATTCAAATAGTAAATACTTATTTTGTGAAAGTATAATATGACACTGGGAAACTTGTTAAATTAATAAAGCTAAAACGAGAGTTGTGTTGCTAATTGGAAGTATCTTTTTAAACAATGATATTGTTCGGTTTTGAAATCTTATGAGTAAGTTAAGATAAGCTAAGTTATTGGGAAGGTTACTATGATAAAATGATAAGATAACCCGTTGGGAAGGCTAGTACAATAGGCGTGCACATTAGAAGAGAGGTGAGAATTTCTCAAGAGAGTATCGCTCTAATATGTTGTTGCATTGGCCTGTATCAATTTAAATACTTACTAAACGTATTTTAAATCAAACACACTTTCGGGCTCTGACCCGTTTTTCTCTCTCTCTCTCTTGTATATATATGTATGTATTACAGGTGCCCAGCCATAGGGGCGTCTTGCTTAGGATCTCTTGAAAGGAACGTGCTGCAGCTTAGGTGGGAGTTGCAGGTCTCTTGATTAGACGACTTTGTTCATTCGGATCCACTCTTAGTACTTTCATTTAGTTGAGGATGTGTAGCTCTTTTCATTATTCCGTTGTAATGGGACATTTGTATTTCAGTTATTTCCAGTATTGTTACTATGGGTTTTATTCAGTTTGATTGTGTCACTTTATATTTCACATGTTGACATTCGATTGACGAATGTATTCTATTAATTGGTTTATGTTGCAGAATTTAATATGGTGTGATTCTTACTTATTGAATGTTGTTAATAAATAAATAAATCTTTTTCTTTAAATAAAATTTGGAAAGTTATGTATGAAAATGGTTTTGACACTTAGCTTAATTATTTAGGGTGTTAAATTGGAAAATTTATTTTTTATCGACAGTGATGCTGAGAATGAACCAACTGTTCACCTTGATTTAATTTAATAAAGGAGTGATCGCCCGACATTTAATTAGGCGGGGTGTCATAGTGGAAACGAAAGAGGAGCTTTTTCCTCATCCCAATCTTCGGGTAACAAGCAGAGAGAAAGGGATCCCCAGCAGGGGGACGTGTAAAAAAGACAACGCTTTGGTGGGTTTAATTCAGGTGGTAATAATAATTGACACGGTCAGGGTGCCCCACAACAGCAACAAATAGGTCGGGGTGGTCAAGGAGGTAGAGGACATCAGGGCCAAGGTGTTAACCAGTTTAGAAATAATCGGGGTCGTGTTCCAGAGAATATGATGGGAAAGTGTTTCCAATATGGGGAGGCGGGTCATTATAAGAAAGAGTGTCCTCAGTTGATTGGGGGATATCCTCCTAGAGTCCCTCAGCAGCCTTATGTTCAGTTTTCGCCACAGGCACCAAATCCAATTGTCCCTCCACAGCAGGGTCAACTACAATATGGGAGAGTTTATCACATCCAGGATGCTATGCTTCCCTCGGCTCCGCCAGCACCGCCAGCCATTGAGGATAAGTTCCTTATTCAAGGACACATGGGTCGCGTTTTGTTTGATACGGGTGCGACACATTCATTTATTTCTAGAAGTTTTGCTCAGTCCACAGAGTTGATAAAATCGACAGAGAGCACTTTCACTAGCGTTGAGTCCTCTATGTGTGATGGTTCACTCATTTTTCTTGTTTGTAAACACATAGGGATTACTCTTGGTAATTTGTGATTTGAGACCGATTTACCCGTCCTAGACATGGTCGGGTATGATCTGATTTTGGGCATGGATTGGATTGTCAAGTATCATACAATAGTTAATTGTTACGGGAAGAGTATAGTCTTCGCCGTTTCGGACAAGAAATGTTCTTGGTGGTTATGCCTCGTTTAGAGGGAGGTACTAGTACTTATTTGTATTGTATTGCGAAAGAGACTTCTCAAGATGTAGTTGTTCCCTTGGATTCTATTTCGGTTGTTAAAGATTTTGAGGATGTTTTTTGAGAAATACCAGGTTTGCCTCTGAGTCGGGAGATTGAGTTTGTGATTGATTTAGCATCGGGAACTCGACCGATAGCGAGAGCTCCTTATCGTATGGCTCCTGTTGAAATGAGGGAGTTGAGAGGTCAAATTCAACAGTTGTTGGAGCAGGGATTCATTAGGTATAGTACGTTGCCATGGGGTGCTCCGGTGTTGTTTACAAAGAAAAGGGACAGTTCTCTCCGGTTATGTGTTGACTATAGAGAATTGAATAAGGTCACCATCCGAAATAAATATCCTTTGCCTCGTATCGATGATTTATTTGATCAACTTAGGGGAGCGTCATACTTCTCTAAAATGGATTTAAGGACGGAGTATCACCAGATGAGGATACGGGAGCAGGATGTATCCAAGACCGCTTTTCTGACGAGGTATGGGTCTTATGAATTTTTGTTTATCCCCTTTGGACTAACCAATGCCCCCGTCGTATTTATGGATCTCATGAATAGAGTATTTTGGGACTTCCTGGACCAATTTGTTATTGTATTCATCGATGACATCCTAGTTTATTCTCGAACAGAATCTAATCATGCTATGCATTTGAGGTTGGTCCTACAAATATTGAGGGATCACCAATTGTATGCTAAGTTCGAGAAGTGTGGCTTTTGGTTGCAGGAGGTACAATTTCTGGGTCATATTGTGACTTCGCAGGGTATATCGGTGGATCTGAGTAAGGTAGTTGCGGTGAGGGAGTGGGGTCAGCCCACGACACCTACCGAAATTCGTAGTTTTCTGGGTTTGGCGGGTTATTACCGTCGATTTATCAAAGGTTTCTCCAAGATCGCTAGCCCTTTGATAAATTTGACCTGGAAAGGGGTGAGATTTATTTGGGATAACTCTTGTCAGGCTGCATTTGATGAGCTCAAAGATAGATTGACTTCGGCTCCAGTCCTCGCTTTGCCACAGCCGGGATTGGAATACCTATTCTTCACCGATGCATCTCTACAAGGATTAGGAGGTGTGGTTCAGCAAGAGCGACCGGCTATTGCTTATGCTTCCCGAAAGCTCAAGCCCCATGAAAGAAACTATCCCGTGCATGACTTAGAACTGGACGCAGTTGTCTTTGCCTTGAAGATTTGGAGGCATTATCTCCGAGGGGAGAAATTTAGTCTTTTCACGGACCATAAGTCACTGCAATATTTATTTTCACAGAAAGATTTGAATATGCGACAGCGCCGATGGTTGGAGTTCATGAAAGATTATCAATTTGATATCCATTATCATCCGGTCAAGGCGAACGTGGTAGCGGATGCCTTGAGTAGAAAGCCCGAGGGAGAGTTAGCTGATGTATGGAAAGCTAAATGGAAAGATCTCGGTTAGGTGGATGCAGTGGAAAAAGCATTTATGTCAGTAATGACCGTTACTAGAGGCCCAAGGAAGGGATAAGGGTTGTCAAGACCACATACGCCGATTACTGTCCGAGGGAGAGAAATCCTACTCGATAAGTTCAGAGGATGGACTACACTTCCATGGAAGACTCATTGTCCTGGAGGAGGGGGATTTGAGACGGGCGGTGATGGCAGAATCTCACGGTTCCAAATTTGTAGTGCATCCGGGTAACGATAAAATGTACCAAGACATGCGCCGCCAGTATTGGTGGCCAGGAATGAAGCGGGATATTTCTCAGTTTGTATCTCAATGCTCTACTTGTCAGATGGTCAAGATAGATCATCAGCGACCGACAGGTTTGTTGTAACCATTGGAGATTTCGGTATGGAAATGGGAGAGCATATCGATGGACTTTATTACAGGCTTGCCAAGGTCACAGAGTGGTTGTGATTCAATTTGGGTGATTGTCGACCGCTTGACTAAGTCGGCACACTTCCTACCCGTGCGTATCGATTATGACACTACTCGCTATGCCCGATTATTCATCGCGGAGATTGTTAGACTCCATAGAGTGCCTTTAAATATCATTGTTGACCGAGACAATATTTTTGTTTCCCACTTTTGGCGAAGTTTCCAAAAGGCTATGGGAACTGAATTGAAGTTAAGTACTTCTTATCATCCTCAAACAGATGGCCAGACTGAACGAGTAAACCAAATGTTGGAGGATATGCTCCGTATGTGTATGCTTGATTTTAAAGGCGGTTGGGAATAATATCTTCCTTTGGTCGAGTTTGCTTATAACAACTCGTACCAATTTACTATTGGAATGGCGCCTTATGAAGCCTTGTATGGTAGGCCTTGTAGATCACCCACATGTTGGTTAGAAGTGGGGGATAATAAATTCCTTGGACCTGAAATGATCCAATATACTTCTTCTAAGATCGAACTCATTCGGAACTGCATTCGGATAGCTCAAGACCGTCAGAAGAGTTATGCCGATGAAAATAGGAGACACATAGAGTTGGAGATTGGGGACCAAGTCTTGGTGCGAGTGTCCCCCGTGAAAGGTATCAAGCGTTTCGGAAAGAAAGGGAAGCTTGCGCCGCATTTTGTTGGACCTTTTACCGTGATTGCTAAGGTGGTTCCAGTGGCGTATCAACTTGCCCTACCGGAACCTGTACAACAAATCCACGATGTGTTCCATGTCTCCTCTTTGAAGAAGTACAAGAGGTGTGAAGGTGCCCTTTGGCATATTCCTTTTGAGGATATTGACTTGCAACCCGGCGTTTCATATGAAGATCAACCCGTTGCTATTCTAGAGCATGGGGAGCGTAGGTTGAGGTCTCTAGTGGTGCCCTTGGTGCGAGTCCAATGGATTCATCACAACGCTAGGGAATCAACATGGGAACGCGAGGATGATATGCGGGAAAAGTATCCGCATCTCTTTATCCAAGGTACGGTTGAATTTTGGGGGAAAAATTCCCTCATAAGGGGGGGAGTATGTAATAATCCTCACTTTTGAGAGCCTATTTTATATTTATTTACTATGTAAAGTAATTATATATAAAATGTTGGAATGTGGAGTAAGTATTAATTTAATGAGAAAAGTTAATATTTACTAAAATGTTACATATTTACCATATGTGTAGGTAAATACCGCCATGTTGTGTTTGATTTTGTCATGAGAATTAAAATGACATTATGTTTTAAAATGGAACCGAAACTTAAAATGAGTTATAAAATTTCCAAATGATAAATTGGAGGGTGTAGTTAGTTTCGGGAGGTGCGAGATAGTCAAAATGTGTGCCATATTCTATTTTGATGTTTTAGGCACTTTTGACTGGTTTTGGTATATTGCGTATTGGAAATCATTTTAATGTGGTATTAACCACTTAAATTTGGAGACTTTAGACGAATGCCACATTTTAGTCTTGTTAAGCCTTTTATTTCTCTTAAGCCCCATTTGTTAACCTAGAGAGTTAGAGAGAGGAAGAGAACTTTGGATAAAAAGTGAGAGATTGAAGAATTTGGAGCTTGATCTTGCACTCTTCTTCATCAAATCTGAATTTCCAAGCTTGAGGTAAGTTTTCTACTAGCTATTATATGGTTTAAGTTGAATAATTAGTGTTGATAGTTGTGGGTTAATTATGGTTTAAGAAAGTTAGGGTTTTTATTGGATTTATGGGCTTTGAAATCTTTGGAAGAGATTTGGATATTTATTAGTGTAGATTAATGTTGTTGGAAGAATTTATGATCATTTGGTAGAAATAAATGAGATTGGTTTGGTTGGATTTGACTTTGGGGTAATTTTTGGAGTCCAAGACTCCATGGCCAAACTTGGCAAATTCGCAGGGGCGAATCGATTCGGCCCCTGGGGCGAATTGACTCGCTTAAGGGGAGTTTCCCAGGTCTAGGATACGAATCGATTCGGGTTGATGGCCGAATCGATTCGGCATTTACAGAAAGTTGGGTTTTTCATCCGAATCGATTCGCTTTTCAGGGCGAATCGATTCGCTAGGACGAATCGATTCGGCCCTAGGGCGAATCGATTCGGTCCCTACAGTTTTGAGTTGATTTTTCCAACTCAATTTTTATTCTTTTTCTTTAGGCTTAGGACCTAGGAACCTTCTTGAATGAAGTAAACTTAGAGTCCTAGAGATGTAGTTGAGTTTAGTCATTACCCTAGAGTTGAATGGGTTCACTTGGGGTTCATTACAGGGGTGTTTAAAAGTGATGTTTAGGCATTACTTTTCATTTCGTAAATTAATAGTAATTTCGAGTTATAAGCCCATATTTGAAGAGTTTAGGGGCTCAATTGAGGTATATAAGACTTTGGTACTTGTGGAATTATGGTAATCACTTGGATATTAATTTGGGACTTAAAACATGATGAATATTAATGAAAATATTCAATGATTATGGTTTCAGATATAATGAAACACACATATGGTAAATGGAAATGAAAATGTGATTTAAACGGTAAATGTTAATTTACTTAAACACACCTCTCTAAATGCTATCATAAGGGAAGCTCGCGCATGAGGTGATGTCCCCTGACTAGTGAACAGAGGGAGATTATAGTCCTCGTCCCTATGCGGGTTTATTATATGTTTTATTCTGCGCTAGTGAGGTAATTCCGGGTGTGGTTATGACTCACTCGCAGGTATATGGCCACTTCACGACGTGCGTTAGGTGCCCAGGCTGCTTTGTTTGATAGGCCCCTGGAAGATGATAGTCATTTAGGGGCGCGCCCAGTGGGGAAACTCGGAGGGGGGATCTTAGAATCGTTATATGTATAAGAATATAACCTTTCTAAATTCAAGTGGGACTCGAGATATGTATATTGCCACCAAAAAGTATGATGGTAATTATATTCCTGCTAAGGAATAAGAATTGAAAAAAAATGAGAAATAATTATGGTATTATATTCCTGCTAAGGAATGGAAATTGGAATAAAGTGGTAAATAAGGATGGAGGCTTTTAAATTTATGATGTCTAATTTCATTCTCCTGCATAATTTAATAAAAGACATATCATTTAAGCTTCTTCATTTATGCTTCATGATTAGGTTGTTAGATTTTCATCTTCATCATTCATGATTAACTGTTCATATCTATCATGCTTCTTATTCATCTGAGAATCATATAAAAACCGGGACTTAACCCGTTCATTTTTCCATGTTGTGTATGTTATTGTATCCGCTCAGGTGCTCCGCCGCAAGGGCGCCCGTATTGATTTTCCTACTCCTTTGCTTTTGCGGAGCTGTATGATTTTACAGATATTACAGGATGTTTTCTTAGATGCCCTCATTTTTGTATTCTAGCTATGATCGGGTCTTTCACTCGGGCGTGTTGCCCAAACTTTGTAATTGCTTAATGATTGTATTATGTAACATATTAAATGGTTGTGAAACATTGTATGTAGCTGTGGACCGACAGCATATTCGGTCCTGTCCTTGTATATTCGTTATGGAGGTAATATATATGTTATCTTGGAATTCCACTATCTTTTAGAATGGGTTGTTTAAATTATTTTCTTAACTTAATCTTTTAATCAAATTAAATATTTTTGGCAACCCGTTTTCTGAATTATTGGGTGGTTTTCCCGTATACTCATTTTATTGTTGTGATACTGAGAATGATTTCCATCCATGATTTCCGTTATATTGGAGTATTGGATTGGCCACCCCTTATTTCGGACTACGGGTTGTCACACGCGCACATATCACAAAATAAGAACGCTGTATATAAAATAAAAAATTGTAATCTTAATGAAAAATACCGCTCATTAATGGAGGTGATGCATTCACAGATTATCAAAACTATTTCAACTTTTAAATTAAATGCACCCTAAAATCAGATAGGACTTGTATAGGGTTATAATGTAGGTTTGGGGTTTACGAAATGAAAGGTATATGTACGGATTTAAAGTGTTCGGAATGAAAACTTAGAATAATGGGAAAAATGCGGGAAATATCGAAAATTGGAAAATACAATCCAAAAAAGCATTAAATATAACAATTGGAGAGTAATCAAATCTTATTGAACTACTATTTACAACATATACAACTTTCTCTTTCTCTTTCTTTCTTTTCTTCTTTTTCTCACTTTTTTTTTCTTTTGTTTTCTACTTTCTCTTTTTCACTTCTTTCTTTTCTTTACTTTTCATACTCTCACATGCCTAAATTGCAACCACATAGCAAGAACATCATTCAATCCCAAGTAACATTCCAAACAAAGGGGAAGGCAATATGTATGACTTATAACTCCATGTGGAGTTGGTTATGGGATTTTGGGTAATGAAACGAAAGGCTAATATTTAGGCTCAAAGGGATTGACGAGAGAAAACATATAAGTTGATGTCAAGACTAATATGGATGATATAACAAAGATAGCCTATGATCATTTCATAAAGTTTACGCAATTCTCGAGTCAAAACAAACTTTGAGAATCATGCTCAAGTAACACATTTCAAGAATGAACTCAATTAATGAACGATCAAATGAAAGAAAAGTGAGATTACCAACGACTGTAATGTTTTCAAAGAAGAAAGAATAGTGTATACACTCACAAACGAAGAAAAGTCAAAAACTCACTCGATGTAAGTATATACAATGCAACAAAAGATTATCGACTTATAAAAATCTTAAACCAAATCAATAAAGCAAGAAAAGTGCATGTGCTCATGGGATTAAAGTTTAATTCATGAAGTTATTAATAATATCAATGATTGAGGACTAAAGTCTAATAACTTCTAAAATCGAGAACATGCATCATTGAGTTTTCTATTAGATCGGGGAATTATTAAAATTTATCATTGGAAACAAAGGCAAAATGCCCAACAAAGGAGAAAAAAGAAACAAAATCTTTTTGAAAATTTTAATTTTTTACAAGAAAACCATGCTTGGAAATAACATGTATCAAAATCAAAGAAACTATCAATGAATGGATAGAATACCCCACACCCCCTAACTTAAAACATGACATTATCCTCAATGTAAATTAAGAACCAAGTTAAAGAGAGGAAAATAGCGATATTACCCCAAAAGGAGCGATCTCGTGAAAGTACAAGTCCAATGATTCTTCAAAACATGTTAGTACCAAGCATAGCAAAAACAAATAACAAAATCTTAACTAACTACACTAGACAATAAGTAAAAATAAAGTAAAATAAGAAAAATAAAACTAACTATTTACAACCTACAATTTTAAATTCTAACTAACTATTCTCTAGAAGTTGAAATTTTTTACGGTCGACCCAAATTGCAATTTGACTTTGGAGGATAACCAGTGTACCCTCACTTGAAAGCACGTCTTTCGAAAAATAAGAATTTCGTTTGAACAACAGAAAGCATGTGTAAGGTGAAAGAAATGAATCAACCCCAATTAAAATTTTTGGAGGGAGGATGGCGGATTTGGATAAGACGGCTGACAAATACACATGGGGGCCAAGAAAAATAGAATTATCTCCCAAATATTTCGAAGTTGGAATAGGAGGGGGCGCACATGAGGGCAAAGATGCCTTCATGGAAGGCGACTCAAGAAAGTACTCCTCATTTGTGAAAAGGTTTAACACTTTAAAGTTTGGAACTGATTCATCGGGTACTTGTGACGGTGTGATAACGGAGTATGAAAATGGGGAGGAAAGAAATTCAAACTCAAGAGATGAGTCATCATCGCTTGAAGATTGAGTTTCAAAGGAAATAAGATCATTTTCAATGAAATGTTCTTTTTTGGGGGCCAAAGAAGAAATCATTTCATTGCAAATGGATATTACGTCCATTTCATCCTCACTTTCATGCTCTACTTTACCATGGGCCAAGTAAAAAATAGTTTGTTCCAAAGTAGGCACAAAATCCTCATTTGGTTCAAAACATTCCTCGACTTCAAAAGTCTCGAACGAAAAATCATCGTCGAATTCAAATAATAAATCCAACTCATGGTCCCAACAACGATTTTTTTTCCCGTAACGATTTTCAATTTTCTCATTTTCAAGCATCCGCAAACCCTCGCCGAAAGTCATAGGCCGAGGCGTGGATTCTTGAAAATGAGAACTTTGAAAATTACCATCGGAACCATAATCAAAACAATTATTCTAAGAATTTTGAAAGCTATTGCAATTTGTTTCAAAATTCCTATTATAAGGAATTAGAGGCCCAAAATCGTTATCATCATCCTCAAAATACATGAACTCTAAAGCTTGACTTTTGTAATACTCGCCCAAAGTCAATTTTGAATTTGCAATTTTTTGGGTCTCTAAGTATTGACCAAAGGTCAAAGGTGAAAGACACCATGTGTGGTTGACGGTTGCAATGCTTCGATTGGTGGACTCCAAGACTGCGATGGACGTCGTGGTTATTTGCTAAACGAAGGTATTTACAAGAAGAAGCGTCGGGGCTTGAAGGGAGTCAAATCGAGTGTTGTAAGTCTTTTTGTCTTTTAATTGTAAAACCTGAAAAATGTATGCACTCACTTTTAAATAAAAAGCTCTGATACCAATTTGTAAGAGCCGCTACAGCGAAATAAATGCGACTTATCAAATAAAACCAATTTTAATTATGTGTCAACCAAATCAGTTTTAATGAAAACCCAAGTTTGAATTCAGTCCTAAAAACGTGCATCTAAATGATATCGAATCATAACGTAATAAGCATGTAAAGGAAACCAAATTTCAGGAAATATCCCTGTTGATACCAAATTTAGTCTGCTGACATGGCTCAATCAAGTGGAGACACGTGTCTATCTACATGGCACTAACCAACATTTCTGAACAACACCTTGACCTCGAGGAACTCAACTTCCCCGACCAGCTCAGATACTCCGAGCGGTAGGTACTCTCCGAGGAACTTTACTGCACCGAGCAACTCATGGATACCGAGATACTTAGGCGGTCTGAGCTGCACCTCGATCAGAGCATTTATTACCAGACAATTAAGAGGATTAAATGCGCATTAAATGTTGATTATTATCATACAGATGTATACGCTTATTGGACAGCTATGTATTACCCTTTCACATGTACATCCTCAGGGATATAAATACATTGTATCATCCTCATTGTAGGGGACTGGGAATTTCTTGGTAAAAACCTATTATCGAGAATTCCTAAACAGTCAGCAATAATAAAAACAGTGGACGTAGGCCATTCTTTTAAGGTTGAACCACTTTAAAAATTCTCTTGTCTTATTTATTTTATCTGTGATTGAATAATTAGAGATAATCTAATTTTTTACATCAACAGATTGGCGCCGTCTGTGGAAAACGACTGAAATTCTCGTTTTTCACCAAAATAATTTATCACTAATGGCTGATAATCCTGAATCCAGTAATCAAAACGCTGGAAACCCTCCGAATCCATCCGCTCCTCCAAATGTCCAAGATCTAGCCGGAATTATGGCCAATTTGGCTCAAGGCTAGACGGCTATGCAAGAGACTATGCGATAACTCATGCAAACTATCCAAGGTGGAGCATCGAACTATTCAAGACAACGAAGTGTTCAAAGAAATACCCGTTTAGTTTCTTCGCGTATTAGGCAAAGCGATTCATATCGCACTGAGAAATCGATGATTTTTCTTATCAATCGGGTCGAACTTCGTCAGTACGAGCCACAGATACTGAACAGCACATCACTCTCTCTCCAGAAAGGACTAGTGCACTGGGAAGATTAAGTAGGGTCTCTCCTTTTGATCGATTGGGCCCTAGAAAGAATAAAAGTCCTCCTAAGGCTGTGCTGAGAAACTTTCGACGACCATCTGATCTAAGAGAGGGTTCTGTCCAATCACAACCAGTTGCTTGACAAGATAGATCCCAGGAAGCGACTTCAACACGATCAATTGGTCGAACCAATAGGCCCGATGAGGGAAAGGATGCATGGAAAGGCTTTATTCAAAGGTTGGAGGATAGACTAGGGGAAATGGTCAAGGCCAAGAATCCTCTACAAAGAACTTTTGTTCAAGGGACGCCTTTTATACAGGCAATTGTGGATTTTCCCACACCATCGAAGTTCAAAGCACCTGTTGTGACCCCTAAATATGATGGAAAAACTGACCCTGTCCTTCATATAGAACAATACCAAGCTGCTGTCGACATCTATGCCGTTCCAGAAGAGATGAGATGCAGGGTATTTTCAGGAACTCTTATCGGATCTGCACAGATATGTTATAATAATCTTCCTCAGGGGGAAGATTTCAACTTTTTTCCAACTGGCCGAGCTTTTCATTGGAAATTTCTGTTTTGGAGCAAAACCAGTTAAACGAGTTGCACATTTGTTAAGTGTTAAACAAAAAATAGGTGAGAGCACCAGGGATTACATAACTCATTTTAATAATGAGAAGCTTGAAGTTATTGATTACGAGGAAAAATAGTAATTATATCTTTGATGAGTGGACTGTTGCCCAATAAATTGTACTACACTTTGGCCAAAGATCTACCCAGAACCATGTCAGAACTAATGGCAAAAGCGACCAAGATCATGAATGCCGAGGAGGCTATGGCTGCGAAGAAGAACATGAACACCAAAGAGACCAAGGTGGAGGTTGATAAGGCTAAGAAGAAAGAACATAAGAACAATGGTGGTGACAAAGCAGTTAAAAACAAAGCCATCATGGGAAGTATTGAAGAAATTTGAAAATTATACTCATTTGAAAGTAGACAGAAACCATGTCCTGGAAGTGATCAAGAACAGCGAGGAACTAAACTGGCCTGAGAAAATAAAGTTAGATCCTGACAAGAGAAATAAGGCCAAATATTGTGAGTTCCATAAAGACCACGGTCATACAACCAAAAATTGCATAGCTCTCCAGAATGAAATCGAAGCACTCATCAGACGAGGAAAGATGACCAAGTATGTTGATCGAAGAAATGAAAGAAAAAGCAACGACCGAGCAAGACAGAGGTCTAGATCTCCTCGTCGATCAGAAGAAAACAAGAAAAGAGATCATGAAGATGATCCCGAAGACGACCCTGATCTTCCCAAGAAACCAAGGCAGCCAGAACGTGAGGTATTTTCAATTCGTTTTGGATCATTTAATTGTAATGTTATTACAGGTGGAGATGCAGGAGGTGGGGACCTTACTGCGGAAAGAAAAGCTTACCTCAATGAAGCTCAAGCCTATTCATACATTCAACGAATAAATCTAGCTGAGGATGATCATCCGAGGAAGGTGAACAGAGAAAAACTGGTCATTGGTTTCTCCAAGAACGACCTCGCAGGTGTACTATATCCTCATGATGATCCACTGGTGATCAAAATGAGGATGAAGGAAGTAATAATCTCAAGAGTACTGGTGGATAATGGTTACCCGACGGATATCATGTTTTACTCATGTTTCGATAGTTTAAATCTGAAGTTGTCTCAATTGGAATCTTATCACAGGCCCCTCCTTGGGTTTGCTGGTAAGAAAGTTTTTCCACTTGGGACGATCAAGTTAGATATGTTCATCGGCACATGGCCCGCTTGTCGAACAGAAAGACTACATTTCTTTGTGATGGATAAGAATGCCCAGTCAGCTTACAATATCATTATGGGAAGGGTAGGATTAAAGAAGTTCAAAGCAGTACCATCTACGGTACATCAATGCCTGAAATTTCCAACCAATTTTGGAGTAGGAGTTGTAAATGGTGACCAAAAAGTAGCTCGGAAATATTACTACGCATCTGCCGAGCAGGAAGAACTGGAGGAATCTAGGAAAAAGAATACTACCTACCAAGTGGATGAAGGTACAGAGATTGAGACATTGGATCCTAGAGACGAGTCACAACTCGTGAAAGGTCAGGTGGTGGAAGTTACTGAAAATATCATTATGGGAGACGAGCACCCAGAACGAACAACTCAGATAGGTTCGTCGTTAGATGCCTCACTAAAACAAGAATTTATAGTTTTCTTAAAAAGCAGAAAATAAACTTTTGCTTGGAGTCATGAGGATATGCCAGGAATAGACCCAAATTTCTTATGTCACGAGCTCAATGTGAATAAAGAGATCAAGCCAGTGAAGCAGAGAAGAAGAGTGTTCAGCCCCGAGAAGAACCAAGCTATACAAGAGGAGGTCGAGAAGCTCCAGAAAGCTTGCTTTATTGACGATGTCATATATCCAGACTGGTTAGCAAATGTGGTGATGGTAAAGAAGAATAATAATAAATGGAGGATGTGTGTAGACTTCACCGACCTTAACAAGGCATGCCCAAAGGATCATTTTACTTTGCCCTGAATCGATCAATTAGTGGATGCTACCTCGGGACATGAGTTGTTGAGCTTCATGGATGCTTATTCTGGTTACAACCAGATTAAAATAAAACCTGAAAATAGGGAGAGTACCTCTTTCATTACCCCTAGGGGAACTTATTGTTATAATGTTATGCCTTTTGGTTTGAAAAATGCAGGTGCAACATATCAGCGGCTGATGAATAAGGTGTTTGCAGAGCAAATCAGTTGCAATATGGAAGTTTATGTTGATGATATGCTGACAAAGAGCAAGAGAGCTGCTGACCATCTAATTGACTTAGGACAGACCTTTGATCAACTAGATAAATATCAAATGAAGTTGAATCCCACAAAGTGCATATTCGGAGTACGAGAAGGCATGTTCCTCGGGTATATTGTTAACTAACGAGGTATTAAAGCAAACCCTAAAAATATCCAAGCTTTATTAGGGCTACGATCTCCAACGACGAAGAAGGAAGTATAAAGTCTCACAGGGCGAGTTGCAACACTTAGCAGATTTGTATCACGAGCAACTGATAGGTGCCTTCCATTCTTCAAAACACTCCGAAAAACGTTCGAATGGAATGAAGAATGCGAGAAAGCCTTTCAAGAGTTGAAGAAATATCTAGGAGCACCTCCACTGTTGTCCAGGCCAATGATGGGAGAAAGATTGTACTTATATCTGGCAGTTTTTGAAAATGCAGTTAGCTCAGTATTAATAAGAGTGGAGGATGGAGTACAAAAATCAATTTATTACACTAGTAAGGCCTTCCGAGGAGCAGAGATCAGATATTCAAGACTGGAAAAGTTGGCACTGGCGCTGATCGAAGCGAGTAGAAGAATAAGGCCATACTTCCAGGCTCATACCATAGTCGTATATACCGATATGCCGTTGAGACAAGCTCTTCATAAACCAAAAAAATCAGGGAGGTTGATGTATTGGGCAATAGAACTCGGTGAATATGATATAATTTATGAGCCTAGATCGTCACTAAAAGGGCAGGCAGTAGCAGATTTTATAGCAGAGTTAACCTATCCTGATACCTCCGAGGAGCAAAAGCTGTATACCGACCAACCTGTGGATGTTACAGGACCATCAAATTTAAACCCCGATCAACTTACGTTGGTTGACGAACAAAAGTAGTTGGTCGACGAGCAAGAGAAGTTGGTCGGCGAGCAAGAGAAGATAGTCGACGAGTAGCAAGAAGCGCTAGAGGAGGACAAAAGGAAGCAGCAAATGTTTCACCGAGGAACTTTGTCCAATAAAAAATTTGAAGACGAGGTATCTATATGGAACCTATATGTGGATGGCTCGTCTTGCACTACAGGCTGTGGGGTAGGGATTGTTTTAAACAGCCCGGATGAGGTCGATATGGAGTATGCTCAGCGCTTTTAATTCAAGGCTTCTAATAATGAGGTTGAATATGAAGCTATGATTGCAGGTCTTAATCTGGCAAAAACCATGGGGGCAGAGCAAGTTATTGTATTCAGTGACTCACGGTTGATCGTAAATCAAATACTGGGAATATATGAAGCCAAAGGAGAATTAATGATCAGGTATCATGCAAAAGCGATGGAAATTTTATCAAGTCTGATGGCAGTGCAGATAATTAGAATACCAAGATTGGAGAATGTCAGAGAAGATACCTTAGCTCGTTTAGCATCGGCCACACGCACCGAGCTACGAAGAACAATCCCAATTGAAGTTTTGGCTAGTCGGAGCATAGATGAATATCTGATGATGAACTTTATTACCTTTGATTTAGGACCATCTTGGATGGATCCTATCAGGGCATATATTGAAGAGGGGTATTTGCTAACTGATAAACTCGCAGCCAAGAAACTAAAGTTTAAAGCTGCTCGATATATATTGACAGACGAAGAACAATCCCAATGGTGTTCTATATAGACGAGGAATTATAGACGGCTTGTAGAGATATGTACATCCCGCCGAGGTGAAAGACTTGATTGAAGAAGTCCATGAAGGGTCTTGTGGAGCCCATATAGCAGTTCAGACACTTCTGCAAAGGATAATGAAGCAGGGATACTATTGGCCAACAATGAGGCCTGATTGCATAGCCTATGCCAAAAAATGCGACAAATATCAACGCTTTTCCACCATCCGAAGAACTCCCCAAGAATTGTTGACACCCATTACTTCACCTTGGCCATTTGCCATGCGGGGAATTGACTTGGTTGGGCCACGTCCAACGACCAGAGGAATATTTAAATATCTCGTCGTTGTAGTGGATTATTTTACTAAGTGGGTGGAAGTCGAGCCTCTTGTCGACATGACGTATGGAAAAATATCATCTATAGATATGGTCTTCCCCATGCATTCATCACCGACCATGGAACACAATTTGACAACGAGGAGTTCGCTGCATATTATCATCAGTCGAACATACTAAAAACCCACTCTGCACCAGGCCATCCCCAAAGCAATGGGCAAACTGAAGTGACGAACAGGACGCTGCTGAATGGCTTGAAGAAAAGATTAAATAATGCAAAGGCAAATTGGATCAACGAGCTACATTCTGTATTGTGGGCTTATCGTACTACTCCCCGAGCAGCAACAGGAGAATATCCATATATGCTGGCATTTGGAAGTGAAGCTGTTATACCCGCTGAGCTGGGCCTCCCAACACACCGAGTGCTGAACTTCAATTCCCCTGTCAGCGACTTGATGAGAAGGTTAGACTTGGACATGCTCGAGGAAGTTAGAGAAGAAGCAGCCATCAGGAATGCTGCTTACCAGCAACAAACAACTTTGTTCTACAATAAGAGAGTGAAGAAGTGCGACCTGAAAGAAGGGGACTATGTGCTGAAGAAAGTAATTCAAAAGCACAATAAACTGGTAGCTAACTGGCATGGGACCTACAGAGTAACAGAGGTTGTTCGACCAGGGACATATAGAATTGAAACTTTAGAAGGGGAGGAGTTTAAGAATGCATGGAACGCAGAGCATCTTCGTAAATATTATCAGTAGTCTCATCTCTATGAAATGCAGTTTTCTTAGATATGAATAAAGTTTTGATTATTTGGCCCAATTCTCTCTTTTTGTTGAAATTTTTTCGGAGTACTAGTGCTGCACACTACGCATCAAGGGTCGGGAATAAAAATTTCCCAAAAATACCAACTCCGGTTGGTTGGGAAGAAAATCCACCAACTATAAGTTGGTCGGGAATAAAAAATTTCCCAGAAATACCAACTCCGGTTGGTTGGGAAGAAAATCCACCAACTATAAGTTGGTCGGGAATAAAAAATTTCCCAGAAATACCAACTCCGGTTGGTTGGGAAGAAAATTCAACAACTAAGGTTGGTCGGGAATAAAAAATTTACCAACTAAGGTTGGTCGAGAACTAAAAACACCAACTCCAGTTGGTCGAAAATAGTTGGTTAAACAAATGAAAGTCGTTTCAAGGCTTAAAATTAAAAAGTGGCAAATTTCTTGATATTTATGGCATTACTAACATAGTTGGTCAAAAAACGAAATATCACCAACTCTGGTTGGTCATCAGATGATTATCATCAATTTAAGATAGTCAACAATAAGTTTTCACCAACTTTAGTTGGTCGGCAATTTAAAATAACACAAAAATATTTCTATCTTTTTAACACACATACATGCACATTCATTAGTAAATAAAAAGAAATGTCTTACAGAATATTTCCAAGACAATCGAAATTGCAAATAAAATTAGAAGTTTTTCATTAAATCCAAAACAAAATACATTGAGAATGAAATGCATATTTAAAAAAATTATTACATCAAGATTCCTATTCTATTGGTTTCTTCCCCTCTGCCTTTGAAACAGGTTCTTCACCAGCAGGAGGATCGTCTAAAGCATAGGGGGAATTTATGAAATTAATATCTTTGAGCATCCTGATGTTCATCACAGACGGCCTATCAAGAAGGTGCTCCGGGCGAGATATCTCAAAGTTGGAATGAAGGCTATAGTCACCGAGATACTTTGAAACCAGACATTGGGGAATGGCCCGAGCAGGAATCCAGCTCATATCCAGTTTGAAAGGAGGCACCGGCAAATCGAGCAACCTAGGGTCATAGTAATCCCACAAATAGTGACCCTGTTCCAACTGCAGCACGCCCAAGGCATTTAGCCATCCTTGCTTGTAACCCACATTATTTGCATTTTGGATCCGATCATCTAGATGGTAGAGGGCTTCATTACAGCCAGCCATCCAAAACTCCCCGGGCTGCTTGTGGAATTGATAGATTAACCTCTCCAATTGCTCGAGGAGGTTCTTTGCTAAAAGTTCTTTACTCTCCAAGGCAGACTTTTGTGCAAAGATCTGCTCGTCCAGATTTAGAATCTTCTTGGTCATCTCAGTTAATGCTTGATTCTTTGCCACCAACTGGAAGGCTTGATTCTCCAAGGCTGCCTGTGTTCTAGCTTCTTTAATAGTAGGTCTAACAGGCCTTGCTCGTCCCGGAGAAGCTCTTGCTCGTCAGAGAGCAGAGGTAGAAGGACCATCTCTCTTCAAGGTTTCCAATTCGTCTCTCAGATTGACATTTTCGACCTCTAAGAAAGAAAAACCCTCGTCGTTGATAGGGACCAAAGTATTCAAGGAAGACACTGCAGATTTCAACTGAGATATCTCTCCTCGCAGGTTATTATTTTCCTGCTCCAGCAACTTAGCTATCTGCCTGTGCTCTTCGACCTCGGTCTTCAAAGTTCTCTCCCTCACATCATAAGCAGTGAACAACTTATCATATCCCTTATCAGCACTTAGTTGCTGATAATTCTTCTCATATCCCTGGTGCAAAAGGGGTTGTAGATTCCTTGTATTGTTGTTGAATCTCCTCGAGAGTGCAGTGGAGGTCTTCAATCATCTCATAATATGCTACATTATTAGCCACTGCCCGGTCGAGCAGACACTTTAAGTATTGGTAGGCTTCGATTGCTCGCTCTGAAGCATCTGGACCGAGGATATCAACAATTTGAGCTTCAGTCATATCTGTATGACCAGCTTTGAAGTATTCATTGCATTGTCTCAATAATTTTGTATCATGAGCAGATAACAATTCCATCCTGGCCATAAACTAGTAAAAGTAAGAGATAGCAAGAATCAATAAGAGTGCAAACAGAGCAAGAAGAAGAGAATCAACAGTATGAATAGTCAAAATCTTAAATTTTATTGCACCATATAAGGGAAGTACATAGTTCAGAGTTACATTTGACAAAAATAAGCAAAGAGAAAAAAGTTCGAACAACGCTACACCTTCTCCTTGTCCCCTAAAACTTTCTCGGGAGGCTGGGACGAAGAGGCAGGTTGCTCGAAAGGCATAGTAGGTTGCTTGGAGGGTGTTGGAAGCTGCTCGTCTGAAAGGTTGGTTGGTTGAAACTGCTCATGGGAAGTCTGGACAACTGGGGCATGATAAATTTGATCTCCAAGCACCATAGAGGATTCCTCAGAAGCAGCTTCGTCTTCTTCTTCTTCCTCGGGAGTAGGAGGGGGGCCAGGAACGTGTCGCTGAAACATGCGGAGTTCTTATCGACATTCATCTCTGTCAGAGCAGCCACTCAACCATCCCTGAAATATTTAAGGTTGCCATACTCTATTTGTGAGACCATGGCAGCCAAACCCTTATTTCATCCTTTGTCCCAGCCAGCACTGAAGGACTTTTTCACAACCAATTTCCTTTTCACCTTCTCCGAGGAAAGCTTCTCAGATAGAAGTTCCTCGGAAACTTTCAATTTCTTTTCTTCCTCTTCCTTCTGACAACCAACGTCACGAAGTCTACTTAGCTCTTCCTCGGCAGATTTGAGCTTGTTTTCAAACTCTCCAGCATGTTGGAGCTTTCCCTCGAGCTCTTTGTTCTTCTCCTCCAAGTTTTTTATTTTCTTCTCCAACCCCTTGGAGACTTCAACAGCCTAATCCCTCTCTTGCTCGGTGGAATTAAGCTGCTTCTCCCAAGAAACTTTATTATCGACATACTTCTGACGATAATCCTTTAAAGACCGCGTCAGACCTACAAAAGCCTCCTCTACACCACCAGAGGAGATGGACGCCTTGATGGCTTCGTCTTTCTTTAGAATTGTATTGAAACAAGTTACCAACTGGAAAAAGAAAATAACTGTAAGTTAGTGCAAGCACATAACATTGAAAAATAAAAGTTTAGATTAGCAATACTTACTGAGGCAATGTGCTGAGCTGCCAAAGTGGTAACCCTATCCCGAGAAAGATTTTCTTCAATACCTTGGATCTCGGCGATAATCCAAGACTTCACCGAGCTTATGGTAGAGCTCGGAGCAACGAAAGTGGGAACACCACTTCCAGTAGTTGGAGGCTGAGAGATGGATTCGGCCAAATTGACCGAGGGGCTCTTCTTCAGCTTTCTTGTGGGAACAGGAACATTCTCGACCAAGGATGTCGTCTTGGTCAGTGATATAAATACAACCTCGCTTGGAGAGGAAACATCTGCAACCTTGCTCGGAGCCATAGGGGGCTTATCGACAACCTTCACAGTAATAGCTGGAAGAGGTGCATCAATTTGTCTTGTCCCTTCTGGGACATCCTGCTTGCTTTTCTTTGCCTCTCCAGCAATAGAGGCAGATTTCTCGAAGAGGGCAGGAGCTCTTCTTCTCTTCATTCTTTCGCTAAGAGGAATATGTGACTCAGGAGAAGAACCTTCAGAAGCTGGTACTGGTTCTACGTCACTTATCACTGGACGGGCAGTAAAAGACGAGGTGTAACTCTTATACTACAATAAGTATGAAGCTGATCTGATGTGTTCATCGGCAACAGTTTGATGCAAACCCCAGATAAGTTTTAGATGCTTTAAATTAACTTCTGTCTCTTTTGGAGACCTTCTCTTGCTGTTAACTGCAAATAAATCAAAATTAAAATATCAGTGACACATTTTATCAAACACAAAGAAAGCATAATTTCAAAAATAAATTAAAATAAAAACAACCTATCCCATTGCCATAGGGAGGGCATTTAGGACCCTAGTATACATTATTTCCAATTAGCGGAGCATGTTGCCAATTTTTCATAACAACACCATGCTCGAAGTAATCCCTGTTGGCATCTGGGAGATTGACGACTAAAGCCCTATTTAAAAACCTAGTTTTCAAGTAAAAAGTACTGTCACTGACAGCCCATCTATAGCAAAACATAATTTCCGGAATTCCTATACGAGTTCCATGAATCTTATTTAACCTATGGACTCCATTAACTATTCTCCATGTATTTGGGGCTATTTTTGCAGGAACCACGTCAAAATATTGACAGAATTCCAGACACAAGGGGTTTGGGGGAAAACAAAGCCACATTCAGCTACAAAGAGACTGGGGAACCAATGTCCCTCAGCCAAACGAAAATAATCTGAAGGTTCAGAAAGTTCCTCTAAAATGACCCATGAAGGAATAGAGAAATCAGAACGAAACTTATCAAACGACTCAATAAGGTAAACCATGATGAATAAAGGAAATAAAAAAGAAGGAAAAAGATCTTACAGAAAAAGGATGGGTCAGTTGACAACGAACGATGGAAGGAATGAACGCACAAGATGGAGAAGAAATGGAGAACTCAAAGATACAGATTTGAAAAAGTGAAGAGACGATAGGATTTTCTGCAACGCTTAAATACCTTACCTTGGGAAGGGGTAAAAATAATGATTACAAAGAGAGACGTTTTCGCTACCGTCGTCTAAAAGGACAAAAAGGGCGCGGAGACCAAAGCAGTTAGAAAATTTTGAAAAGTCTGATTCTATGAATTCGAAAAGAAAAATAAATACAAAGAAAGCACTCCTAAAATTCAGGATGACCATTTAATCCCGCCATATTTCGAGAAGAATGTTCCACACTCCTCAATCTCGAACTGTGAAACATTGGGGGCTTCTGTTGATACCAAATTTAGTCTGCTGACATGGCTCAATTAAGTGGAGACACGTGTCTATCTACATGGCACTAACCAACATTTCTGAATAACACCTTGACCTCGAGGAACTCAACTTCCCCGATCAGCTCAGATACTCTGAGCAGTAGGTACTCTCCGAGGAACTTTACTGCACCGAGAAACTCATGGATACCGAGATACTTAGGCGGTCCGAGCTGCACCTCGATCAGATCATTTATTACCAGACAATTAAGAGGATTAAATACGCATTAAATGCTGATTATTATCATACAGATGTATACGCTTATTTGACAGCTATGTATTACCCTTTCACATGTACAGCCTCAGGGCTATAAATACATTGTATCATCCTCATTGTAGGGGACTGGGAATTTCTTGGTAAAAACCTGTTATCGAGAATTCCTAAACAGTCAGCAATAACAAAAACGGTGGACGTAGGCCATTCTTTTAAAGCCGAACCACTTTAAAAATTCTTCTGTCTTATTTATTTTATCTGTGATTGAATAATTAGAGATAATCTAATTTTTTACATCAACAATCCTCAAAGGGAAAGACCTTTTTATTTCCACTATAATTTGTAAAAGAACGGTTTACAATCGAATTATAATGAAAATACAAGTGACATACGAATACCCGCAGGTATCGATTGATGTCGTCAGCAATGGAACAATCCCAGAAGCTCCACAAGAACTGTAGTCCTATCTTCAGCCCAGGAATACCGCGGCACTTCCCTAATGACCTCAGTTTGGTGTAGATTTATCCTCTCTATAAGGAGTTGAACAATAACAAAGATCTGTTCTTGGGTTCCAAAACAATTCACTAAAGATTGGGATGTTTTGTGAATTGAAAAACAAGAGATTGAACTCTCAAAAGGTTGGAAAATAAAGTAAAACGCTCAAAATCATATTCTATTTAAAACCAGTGTTTCTCCACTCGAAATCAGAAGTCTGACACCCTTTAAATACTAAAAATCAAGGCGGTGACGTGTCAGAAAAAAAGACTTCTCGTTCGAACGACATACGTTGTCGTTTGAATGAGATCCTTATCTCGTTGGAACGAGATCCTATCTCATTTGAATGACGTATAAAACTAGGACATGATTGTAGATAATTTCGATACGAACGCGTGGCCGCCAGTTTTCTGATTTTTTATGAATTAGTTATGATTTTTCTACGAAAAGGTGTCCGAGAATAAAATCTATAGATAGTATGAATTCAAAAAAAATTAATAAAAACTTTTAAAGCTCCACTCCAACACGTAGAAAATATTTTATGAAAAATAATCCCAATACTCTAATTGCATTATTAAGGTACTCTAAAACGTAACCTTACCAAAGTTAACCTCGCGGAGACTGTTTGTTGAAGAACCTTTATTATTCGGATCCGTTTGGATGTGAATGTGATCTTGATATTCTTCGACGGTGTAGCGGTATACGACATAAAAATTGATAACGGATAAAAATGTCCTTATAAATCTCCTCCTATGTCTATGCCGATACAAAGTAAAAATAACCGAATTATCAATCAAAATATGACCTATAAAAATCTATCCTCCCATGAACCCAAAACTGAAAAGGTAAACGCCAAGTCTTCAAAAATTTTCAATCTTCAACAAACTTCAAACCTCAAAGCTTTTCTCATCAGGGTGTGTAACTTTGTACCTACACACATGAGACAAAGCAAAATCCTTCGTGACATATCGAGTTTGAAATGAGATAAACATAAAGTCAAATCAAAACATGTATAAAATCTGAAATCTCCCCCATAATTCAAAATACTCCCTCCATAAAGTCATAATTCGTTCTCCCCCTTTTTATTTGTCCGAAATAGACAAAGAAAGAATAAACATAATAAAGCAAATTGGGGTGTCACGGAAAACAAAGCAAACAAACTATTTTTGATTTTTTTAATCTTTTCATACAAAAATGTAAAAGTAATTTTACAAAAATCACACACCATGAATTTTTACTAAGATAACCAAATCGGGGATATGGAATGAATGCGTGTGAACAAATTCAATAGGTTATAAAACTCAATCAAGCATATGTGCACGATGCATACGTGTACTCCTATCGAATGAACATCAAAAGCATCCTTAGGTGTAAAGTTGTTGAATTTAGATGATATCGACTAAATCAAATCAACAAATCAAAGCCTAAGTGATTTTCACACAAATAACGTCCAAAACTAATTAGTGCCATTTCCAGAACTTTTCAAAGGATGTGCAAACCCATTGATTACTTTCCAACCAAACTCCCTCATATATAATAAGACAATCTTTTATATCTAACGAGGTACTAAATTCTCAACTTAGAGAAAACCTAATGGCCCAAATTTTGACATATTTCATCTTTTTATTGCCTTAATTTTTTTCGGGCTCTTTTCAAACGATGGCTTTCACGACCTGATAGTTATTCACTCGCAGCCCTTTTTCGTGTCACTCATCATTTTTTAAAATTTAAACAAATTCCTCACGGACAATGGTTTTTACATGCACTACTTTTATTACTCTCATACTATCGCACTCGGTACATTTTAAGGACATGATTGAGATGAAAACACTCGATCAACATGTGATAGACAAGTACAATAATCAGACAAATTCGTGCAAGTGTGCAGTAAAGGACATATTGAGTCAAACATGTAGGAAGTATCATCTAATAACATCTCAATGGCTCCAAACATTGTAAAGCACATGGATGACATGATATATTGTCTTAAAACACTATCAAATTATCACATGGATAAATGGAATGAAATTTTGACTCGGTCATCCTAAGTGTCCATTCATAAACGGTATAAACAAAATACACAACTCTTTATGGATATTTCAATTTTTTTAAAATGAAAATCTTTTTGGTTTTTCGAAAAATATATGACAATTGTAGTACAATCAGCAATAAACACAATATCAGTACGAAAGTCATCCTATGTTAGCAAACATAAATCACACAAATGAATCATCAGTCAAAGCAGGTGTGATTAAACGAACAAAGCAGTATTAACAATTAAAGTATGGAAAACATGAATAACTGCATATAAACCGTCCCAGAAGCAACCAGTAGTACCAATAGTCTAACTAATAAACACAGGGTACTGCAAAGAGAGAAAGAAAAAAATTCTCCAGAGGTCGCTCGAATGAGACAGCTTGTCGTTCGAACAACAAGGCATCTCGTGAGAAATCTTGTTCGAACGAGATATCAAATTTTCATAGTTTGCCTAAAAAGTCATGCAGTGATGCTCAGTGAAACAATTTCTAGAAAAGGATGCCTAAAAGATGTTGACAGATTCAAAACAGTAACTATCATAAGAAAAAGCAATTTAAACTACAACAAAGTGAGTCATAACACTAGTACGAGTATATCACGAGGCACAACTAGCGTATGACAAATATCAACACAATCAACCAAAAGATCTCAGCGGGGGTGAATCGCGTGCAAGAAGGCGAGAGTCGTGAACAATTAGACAATAAGCCTCTAAATCTGATTTCCTAACCCAAATCGATGTGTAATGAGGTGTGGGGATTTTAGGAATCGGTGTGACTCTCTCTTTAAACTTCCTAGGTCCATTCACAAGTTTGTAACATAAACGCCTAAGATGACCTTGCTTATCGCAATGTGTGCAAGTGTAAATCGGGCGGTGAATGTTACCTAACGGTGGCCTTCTCCTCAAATTCCTAGGTGGTTCTCTCCTCAAATTCCTAGGTGGCGCTCTCTAAATTTTCCTAGGTGGCTCTCTCCTAATGATCCTAGGAGGTTCTCTCACGATGTTCCTAGGGGGCTTTTTCCTAACAAACTTAAGTGCCTCTTTCTTAACAATCATAGGAGGCTCTCTTACACGTGTGGGAATGGGTGAAAAATATTTTTCAAAACCAATCCCACCCCTATCCTTTTTAATTTGGACCGTCCCTAAAATCTTATGTAACTTTTCAGTTCGAGACTCCAAATAAAATTTCACCTTACTTGAATCTCTCAAACTTTTCTGAAGTCCACTTATCCTAGATTCAAGTATGTGCCTAGAATCATTAAACTCAAGAAGCTCCTTTTTCATAGCTTCCATCATGCCTCGAAGATCATCTCTCTCACCCTCGACATATCCATGCTTCTCTCTCAAAATTTTCTCTCATGCCCTAAGATCTTCAACTAAAACATCATTATCATTTTTAAGGCACGCTCTTGTAAATGGGCTTTCAATTTTAAATTTTCTTTCTTTATTTTCAAAGATTCAGCATAAAGTTTATTGAAAGCAGTTTGCAAGTCACGCTCATCCTCACTTGTGTCGTCCTCACTCACCTCACTATTATCACTAGTCACACGGGTGGGAAACTCTTACCTAAAAGCAAAAAAAAACTTCTTATTCCAAATCATTGTCATTAAGTGTAGAAACACGAGATGTCGGTTTATTCAATTTCATCCTCAAAAATTTGGGAAACTCATATATCGCGTGACCTACACCCTCACAATCCGAACACCTCTCAGAATTGTTTTCAACGGAAACAAGAGTTCGTGTGAATTTTCCAATTAGATTTTTCAAAAAGTTGACACCGAAAATCATCAAAACCTCCAAAAGCCATTTTTAAGAAAAATAGGATAAAAAACTAATTTTTCAACACAAATTTCGAAAATCGGATCAAACGTAATAGATTAGTGATACCCGCTCTGATACTAATTTGATGACGTGAGTAGTCAAATTGTATCAGGGAAAAACTTAAAAACACAGGATCACTCGATAATTTAGAGCAACCTGCTTTGATACCAATTTGAAAAAGGTATGCACTCGCTTTTAAATAAAAAGCTCTGATATCAATTTGTAAGAGCCGCTACAGCGGAATAAGTGCTATTTCTCAAATAAAATCAATTTTAATTGTGTGTCAACCAAAGCAGTTTTAATGAAAACCCAAGTTTTAATCCAGTCCTAAAAACATGCATCTAAGTGATATGGAATCATAACGTAATAAGCATGCAAAGGAAACCAAATTTCAGGAAAAATCCTCGAAGGACAAAACCTTTTTATTTCCACTATAATTTGTAAAAGAACGGTTTACAATCAAATTATAATGAAAATACAAGTGACATACGAATATTCGCAAGTGTCGGTTGATGTCGTCAGCAATGGAACAATCCCAGATGTTTCACAAGAACCGCAGTCCTATCTTCAGCCCAGGAATACCACAGCACTTCCCTAATGACCTCAGTCCGGTGTAGATTTATCCTCTCTATAAGGAGTTGAACAATAACAAAGATCTGTTCTTGGGTTCCAAAATAATTCACTAAAGATTGAGATGTTTTGTGAATTGAAAAATAAGAGATTGAACTCTCAAAAGGTTAGAGAATAAAGTAAAATACTCAAAATCGTATTCTGTTTAAAATCAGTGTTTCTCCACCCGAAATCGAAAGTCTGACACCCTTTAAATACTAAAAATCAAGGCGGTGATGTGTCAGAAAAAAAGACTTCTCGTTTGAACGACATACGCTGTCGTTTGAACAAGATCATATCTCGTTTGAACGACGTATCAAACTAGGCCATGATTGTAGATAATTTCGATACGAACGATGGAGCCGCCAGTTTCATATTTTTCTGATTTTTTATGAATTAGTTATGATTTTTCTACAGAAAGATGATTGAGAACAAAATCTTTAGATAATATGAATTCAAAAAAAAAAATTAATAAAAACTTTTAAAGCTCCGCTCCAACACTTAGAAAACATTTTATGAAAAATAATCCCAATACTCTAAGTGCATTATTAAGGTACTCTAAAACGTGACCTTACCAAAGTTAACCTTGCGGAGACTGTTTGTTGAACACCCTTGATTATTCGGATCCGTCTTGATGTGAATGTGATCTTGATCTTCTTCGACGGTGTAGCGGTATACGACGTATAAATTGATAACGGACAAAAATATCCTTACAATACCATATCTAGTGAATTTGTTAGGCTAGGGCCGTCCGAGATTTTTCCCGTTGTGGATTTTCCTCGTACATCACCGTGTAGTGAGGTTGTTTCTTTTATCTTGTTTAGCTCACTTAGAACGCATGCTTAGGTTAAAAAGATAAAACTTGGTTTAATTTGCAATCTTACTTTAATTTGGTGCTAAAATATATTTGAGTGAATTTAAGTTAATTTAATTCAAGTAAGCACAATTTAATTAGATAAAATTTGTGTTAATTTAGTTTGGCCTATATTAAAAAATAAATTAATTATTGTTACGCAAATAATTTAAAGAATTTAAAATTTAGGGGCTTTCGCACCTTCATTTAGAGAGACATTTTAAGTAAAATATGTAGTAAAACAAATTAGTAAATTGTTAAAAATGATAAAATTATCAAACTAATTATAGTCAACATTTAGAGCCAAATAACTTCAAACAAATAATATATATTCAGATGGCCATTCAATTAAAAAAAATAAGAAAAAATCTATGTGCATCAATTTATTTTTTAATGAAGTTTTGTATTCCAAGTGAATAAAAAAGTTGTACCCGAAATGTTAATACAACTACTTAATGCAATTACGTATAACATTACTAAAAAAACAAAAAGCATATTTTTAGCAATAAAACATTGAACCATTAAAGATGTCTATTTCAAAATAGTCCACTCTCATCTCTCTCCCCACAGCCACAACCGATGAGTGAAAGCAGTAAAATGAGCGTGTTTTTTGTGGTGTTTATAACCCTTGTCACAGGTTCAGAGCTGGGTCATGGGTACAATGTGGGAGATGAAGTCCCATTATTCGTCAACAAAGTTGGCCCTTTAAACAACCCCAGGTTATCATTCAGTTATTTGTTC
Organism: Sambucus nigra; assembly: GCA_949130495.1. Taxonomy (NCBI): domain Eukaryota; kingdom Viridiplantae; phylum Streptophyta; class Magnoliopsida; order Dipsacales; family Adoxaceae; genus Sambucus; species Sambucus nigra. The sequence goes on from OX422218.1 coordinate 470,164,910, forward strand.
ATCTTCATCTTTAATACATATTCCACATATAAGATTATGTATGAATGTGCATATCACACATAGCATAGATATAAATTGTGGATGAAATACGAAGCTGGATTTTGTTATCAATTTAAACTGTTGACCTCAAATCAAGATTTATGACCATTACTATTGGGAAAAGGAATAACTTAGTTGTCTAAATAATTGGGTGTTATATGTGCTTTTTTAGTAATTTAAGAGAGACCCTCGAATGATACCTCGAAATTAGAGTTGACTAATTCCTGTATGGGGTTCAAAAATGCGATGGTTGGTGGTCACATGGGTCTATTGAATCTTGGATAATTCTAGATTGACCCGTATTGGCTCGTGTCTGAACTCCATTGCTATGGGACCTGTGTGGAGCCCGGACACGAGCCAATACCGGTGCGATAAGTTAGTTTGTCGCACCAAATGTGTCGAATTCGTGTATCGATGTAGAAGCACCCTTTAGTACTTAGTCGATGAAAAGAAATCAAATTCAGATTTTGAACTTCAAATTCAAATTTCGGGTTGAGATAAAAGAAACCATACACACCCATTTGGTTCACCCTTTTGAGCTTTCAAGAAATCCAAAATTCCTATCTTTTGAAGGTTCTAGCATTTAGCATTTAGGGTCCGTTTGATTCAAAAGTGGGCAAAAGTGGAGATGGCAAAATGGATAAAATTTGTCATGGCAAATTTTACCTAATTTTTTTACACGAAGCTATCAAACAACAATTAGGCGAATTTAAAGTCAATCCAATTACTTTATTTAAAGATTTTATAAAAAGTTTTTAAACAATTTTTAAAACATTTCTAAAACAGTTTTTAAAAATAATTTTTACAATATTCGAAACAGTTTTTAAATTATTCAAAACAATTTTTAAACCTTTTAAAATAGTGTTTTTAATAGTTTTAAAACAATTTTTTAATAAAACATTTTTTTAAAACCGTTTTTAAAATGTTTTTAAAACAGTTTTTTGACAGTTTTAAAACATTTTAAAAACATTTTTGTAACATGTTTTATAAAACAGTACTTTTTTTTATTTATAACAGTTTTTAAAACAGTTTTTTAAAACAGTTTTTAAAACAGTTTTTTTTTTACATTTCAAAAACAGTTTTTATAAAACAATTTTTAATAAAACAGTTTTAAAAAATATTTTTTTAAACAGTTTTTAAATTGTTTTTAAAACATTTTTTAAACAGTTTTTAAAACAATTTAAAAACATTTTTTATAAAACATTTTTTATTTAAAACAGTTTTATAAAACAGTTTGTAAAAGAATTTTTAAAATATTTTAGCATAAAAATATAAAAAAAACACTTGTAAGAAGTGGCAAATTGTTTGGCAAATAATTCTTCCCCAAATAGCAAAGCAAAATTTGCCCACTTCTCATGCATTAGAGGTGTTGTACATAGGTAAATGGGTTGTAGGCAAATTTGTGAATCAAACAGACCAAAAAGTGGGCAAATGCCATATTTGCCCACTGATTTGACATTTGCCATGGCAAATTTGCGAATCAAACGGACCACAAAATTTGAATTCTTCATAGCGTATACAATAGGAGAGGCAAAATAATTCTAGGGAATCCTCTCCCAAATATTATTTACAACCAAAAGCCATGACTTTATCATAGACCAAGTAAATTTGTGAAGGGATTTGAGAGATTTGAGAGCTGAGACATAACTTATTTTAGAAAACTTGTGCCGTGATATCGTAGGAAACATGTGTAATGATGTGGAGGGTGAGAGAACAAACACCTCATCACAGTGAAATATAAGGAGACAACCATAGCACAAGGTGTTTAGATTATAGAGGAACATAAGGATCAGGGTGGTGGGTGATAAAAGGCTCGATTGGTAGTAAATGGTCTTTAATGGTGGTGGTGGATGAGGTTCAAAGAACGTATTTAGGTTCATGTCAAATTAATAAGTAGATGAAAATCCGTTCTTTAATAAATAAGGTTATAATGCCATTTATAGTGGTTCATGGAACGATCTTGGGCACATATCTCTAGGTTGAACCGTGTCATGCATTTAATGAGGTTTTAAGGAATTAAATGTGACATGATAGGCTGTCAGATAAGCACTCAACGAGGCAAGGTTGTGGATTGGTGTGACAAAAGTGTGTTTGGTAACTTTGCAGGTTGTCAAATCAATGTAGGTTAGTCCCAATGGCGTTTAAAGGTAAAATAAGAGTATCCAGAGTTTAATCGGGATGGGATATGAAGGATATTGAGACGAGATTTGTGCCTTTTCTCTCACGATGAGGTCATTGGCTATTGCAAGTCAAACGAACATTGAGTCTCTATTCTTTAGTGCACACAAGGTTTTAAAAGGCGAAATGAGGCGCGCCTCGAGGAGAGGCAAAGGGAAGCAGGTGTGAGGCTTACACCTCAGGTGCAGTTCAGTGAGGCTTACGCCTTGTGTGCGAGTGGCGTGCGCCTTGAGGCGTATGAGGCGTCCGTCTCTGTTAAAAAAAAAAAAAAAAACCTTTTAAGGATAGACCAGTAAATAAACGTCGTATGTAAACAGAAAAGTGGAAAACAGTCGTTAGTCTTCTCTAAGAGAAACCCTAGTGCCGAAACCTAGTGCCAAACCATTTACACACAGGAAAACAGCCGATCGTCTTCTCTATCAGGTAATACCCCCTTTTTCGCTTATATCCTCCCTGTTTTTTAAGATTTCGCTTATAAATATATGTTTATGTATATATATTCTGCTGTACACACACACACACACACACACACACACACATATATATATATATATAGGTAAATTTTTTGCTATATATATATATATTTTTTTTTTTTGGCTGTTGTATATATATATATATCTTGCTGTATATATATAAATGTTGCTGATGTATATTTTTTGCTGTATGTATATATTTTTTGCTGTATATATATATATTTTTTGCTATATATATATATATATTTTTTTTTTTGCTGTATGTATATATTTATATTCTGCTGTATATATATAAGTTGAGGCTTACGCCTCGCCTCACAGAGGCAAAGCGCCTCAGCTACGCCTCGCGCCTTTTAAAACCTTGAGTGCACATATTCTCTCTCTATCTTTTGAATGGATCTCACCTGCCGAGCTTTGTTTAATTAAAAACATTTTGAGAAACTGGAGGTTAGGGATCTCAAAGAAAGAGTATAAAAGTACACATTTGGAACTTCATGTTCGATGATATTTGTCTCATGAGTCCATTTGATGTGAATAAAGGTGTGGAAGCGTAAAAAAAATCTAAACTGCACAACAACAACAACAACAACAAGGGAAGGTTCACAAATGGGTCTTAATTTCTCTTTCTATTCTCTTATTATCATATTGTCAAAAGTGCTACAAATAGAAGCCTTTGGGCTATTTATACTAAAAAGTATAAAAATTTAAAAAGAGCTAAAAATACAAGAATTGATAGAAAGACGTCTATATCCCTATGCTCCTGCATCATTCTCCCCCTTGAGAAGAATCCATATACGCGGAGGACTGTCAAAAGAAATTGGGATCAACATGCTGCAGAGTAGTCTCGGTGATTCAAGAATCCTCGGCCTCAGGACTTCTAACCCAACGGACCAAGTCACGTGTGTAGTCACCCGACGAGGAGGGTATGGATGTTGAGTCAAGGATACCTTCAATACGGTCAACATGTGAACGGACTAGGTGAGCTGTTGCTGTGGGAAGGGGAAGGGGAAGGGGAGGGGCATAGGTGCCTCAGAATGGGAAAAGATCCGCCACGTTAAACATGCAGTACATGCGAAGGTCAGGAGGAAGGTCGACCTTATAAACATTCGGCCCACAAGCTCGAATAATCAGAAAAGGACTATATTGGCGCATAAAGAGCTTGTTGCCTTTGTCTAGTCGTCGTACCTTCTGAAGGTACACCATAACAAGATCATCGGGCGGAAAGGAAATAAAGCGGCGGTGCTCATCAACCACCTTTTTATAAGAGGCATAGGTGGCCTGTAGTCTAGCACGGACATCGGCTTGAATGGAAATCAGGCGAGTAGCAAATTCCTCTGTGGAGGGGCATGTTGGCACAGTCGGTAGAAGCTCTGCTAAATCAATGGGTAGGGTAGGTGACTGTCCCAACATAATCTGAAATGGGAAGAGGCCAGTAGAACGGTTGACAGCGTTGTTGAAGGACGGCATGGGCAATCACTATATATCACCTACGGGGATGCTTCGATGATAGACACCACAACACATCACCCACACTCTTATTGACTACCTCCGTTTGAGGGTGAAAGGTAGTCAAAAACTGTAGCTCACAGTGTACGGCAAAAATGTTTCGTAAATCGCACATCTCTGTTGGACGTGATACTATGTGGTACTCCGTGTAAACGGACAACCTCACGAAAATACAATGACGCGATATGAGTTGCATCTGTTGTGCGCGTGCAAGGGATGATGTGAGACATCTTGGAGAACCGATCCACCACTACCAAGATGGAGTCATGACCCCTAGACGTACGGGGTAGACCGACAATAAAATCCATCGAAACATTTTGCCATGGTCTCTCGGATATTGGTAAGGGAGTATACAAGCTTGCATTGGAATGCTGACCCTTGGCCGTCTGACAAGTATAGCAACGCCGAATGAAGGTGTTAGCATAATCTCGTCTCCGCAGTCTCTGTAGCTAACTCCTCATGCGAGACTATCAAAGCAGAGGGTCGTGCCATCGGGAATGGTCTCATGGGGTGGAGGAGGAAATCCCTCTCCTCGTGTTGGAACGAGTAAATGTTAGCTCGTCCGTCATGCACGCTACAATGATCAAACTGCCAAGGCCTACCCAATAGTAGGTGGCACACCCGCATGTCTACCATGGCACACACAACCACATCATGGTAGTCTCCGATAAAAAAAAGCTACTTGACACTGTCGACTTGGGGTAAGGGTGGTACCATTACTCAACCACCCAATTCGACACGGAGTGGATAATGATTCCATAGGGAGCTTCAGTTTATCTGCCATTTCTTGCGCCACAAAATTATCACCAGTCCCTCCGTCTATGATCAGTGTATATAGCCTCCCTTCCGCGGTACACCGAGTAAAGAAGATACTCATGTGGATCCATATATCGTAACTAGAAGGAGATGCCTGGGGGTCCACCTAAGTCGTGATCATGACGGTGTGTGTAAAAGTGCTAGAAACATCGACAAATTTTGCTTGAGCACGGCAAAAAGAATCATGGCGCCTGCAAATGGATTGGGTGGTTGATAGAGGTACATCGGTAGGGATGGGGAGGATGCCCAATGAGGCTCACCCTTTGAATAAAAGGTTAGGGTTTGAAGGTGAGTTGGATTTTAGGGTTTCTTGAGGATGGGGGAGATAGGGTTTGGGGTTTAATTTTTTTTTAGGAAATTGGGTAGGTAGTAAAGGTGGATGTTTCTTACATAGTTCCGGTTGGTCCTTGGATGGATTGGGATTAGGGTTTAAGATTTGGATGGTTGGGTTAGGGGAAGGATTCATGCAACTCGGGGAGGAGAAATACACTGCCGCGACCCAAGGGCATCACAAGCGTGGGTGGCTGACCTCTGTCTGCACTGCATTGGAGGCCATCGGTTGGCCCGCCTAGGGAAGGGGTGAGATCTGTTTGAACGAGATGGGTTTGAACTACAACTGGGTGAAACCCTTGTGTTTTTGCACCAACGGCTAGGCTAGAGTGGACTTCGGTCGCTTGGGAGGAGATCCGACCTTGGCGGTGAGGTCCAACGGTGGATCTGTGGTCTTCGCCTGGTCCGACGTGAAGGCCTACCCCCTCCGAGTGGTCCTGGCTCCTGTCCGGTGCAGAATCAAAGCCCTGGCAGGTGTTCGGTGGGTAACCACCTCTATTTTCACCTCTGACCACCGCTGGATCAGTGGTTGTAGGGATAGGGTTTGATGGGTTCCCTTCTTCATCATGGCAGCAATTTGGGGCTTCTATGATTAGGGTTTCGGGGATAGGTCATATTTCACTCGGGTGAACCCAACCCGAGTCCCAATCTTCGATAAACATGTTTGTTTCCAAGAACAAGCCGAGCTCTGATACCAATTTGATGTGAATAAAGGTGCGGAAGCGTAAAAGAAATCTAAACTACACAACAACAACAACAAATGATGGTTCACAAATGCGTCTTAATTTCCCTCTCCATGCTCTTCTTATCATATTGTCAAAAGTGCTGCAAATAGAAGCCTTTGGGCTATATTTATACTAAAAGGTTGGAAAAAAAAGCTAAAAGTATAAGAAATAGTAAAAAGATGTCTATATCCTTATGCTCTTGCATCACCAGTGGTGGGGATCATAGCTCTTCTCGGTGCCCGTGTGATGGTGATTTGGTTAATGGTTGAACTTTGGTGACAAGTATGGAATTCGCTTATATATATATAAGGTTATCGAGAGGGTGTGAAGACCGATTAGTGTAGGGGTTCAAGGATAATGGGAGATCGAGAGGTTTAGTTTTGGGATCAAGCACAATGGGAATAGTAAGGTGGAGGGAAATGAGTCATTTGTTGATTTAGTATTTGAACAAGGATGGTGGTTGCTTGGGAAGTATCTCAAAATGCTAATGTTACATTAGACTTTTGGGGATATCTAACAATCTCCGCGGAGTTCATGCTTCACATGATGCTGAATGGGTTTTGTGTGATTGGTTGATTCGTTTAGTTTGATCTCGATGGTTTATGGGGAACAATGTGCGCATGTGTGGTCGGCCTCTGACGCTCTCGTTTACAACCATTAAGTGGGGATGTATGTTACACGACATACGAGGTTGAGAGGAAATCTTGATAGAAAAGGAATTGGAGTGAGATCCCTATTTGGAGTCAATGAGTATATTCGATTGCTTGTGGTTACATTCAAGCACTGACCCATGTGTTTAATTTTAAAAGATGGCCGAAAAAAAGTAGTTGAAAAGTTACAAGGTGCAATGTATATATTTGAAAGGGGGAGGTGTATACTACAAGGCGCAATTTTCACGGCTATATGGATTCTTTAGGAGGTATTGAACGGTTTACGAATAGATTTACAAATAATATCAATGGTGGATCTTTTGGTTTGCCTACCTGATGGGAATGGGCCTTAATAGTTTTCCTTTATTTTTTTTCTTTTTATTTCCTTTTATTTCTTGCAATTGGGCTCCAAGCATGTTTGGGACTAATTAGGTTTTTTTAGTTAGTACTTGTCCTTTTTTGTCCGTTGGGCATTATTTGATTAGTGAGTAATTTTCCTCCTATAAATACCCACACATGCACTCCTTACTTGGAACACTTCTACATCTTTTAATACAAGACATTGTTAAATTCTCTCTCCAAATTTGTTGTTTGTTTAGTTTCGGGCCTTCTGACGTGTAGTTTACGTCAATAGCAAACAGTGAGATTCGGCATAAGGAGTTATCGTAGTTCTCATTGATGGAATCTCGGTACAGCCAATGTTTGAAAAGGCAAGAGGTGAGACCTAAGCCTAAGGAAAAAAAAAATAGCAAAATAATATTAAAAAAATACTAATAAAACCATAATAAATAAAGTAACAAAGAAATATAAAATATAACTTCAAAAAAACATCTTTGAGGATTTTCTCACATAGTGTAACATATTTTTGCTCCACCGAGATGACTTTTTTTTAAAAAGTAATTTGACAAATTTAGTTTTAACATATTGGTTATTTTACAATATAACATTAATTGATCAATATTTTTTTTATTTTCATTCACATATTGATTATTTTATAATATGACAATAAATTAATCAATGAAAAATGAAATTGATAAAATCAATTTTTTTTAGTTTCATTGAAATATTGAGAATTTTATAATATGACAATAAATTAATCAATGCAAAATCAAATTGATATACATATTCATCAATTACATAAGCCAAGTGCAATATTAAAACAAAAAAAGAAAAAAAGAATAAGAGTTTGTAGATTAAAACATCAATTTTTTAAAGTCAAGTCAATTTTAGAAAAATGAAGAAGCTTAAAAAAACAACAACTCCTTTATATATATAAGAAGTTGTTTTTTATTGATTATTATTTTTTCGCGCGAGGCGAGGCGTTAGGCGCATCGAGGCGTAAGCCTCAAATTCAACCTTTTTAGTGATTCGCCTCGAGGCGTATGCCTCCCATGATTTTAAAACATTGGGTATAGTGGATTGCAGTGTTTTCTGGCCAAAGTGGAGATTTGTGGTTTTGGCTAGAAAATAAAACCCTCTCGTAGTTTTGTAGGGGGTTCATTGCATTGCCGCTGCCTGCAAAGTTGAATGTAATACTTCGCTGCAACGAACAGTTCGCTTGGGTGTGAAATTTCAAAGGTTTTTTGCCACAAAGTTTCTCCACTTATATAAAAGGTCTTTTAACTCAAGTTTTTAGCTCATTTATAGGATAAAGAGAGTTTATGAGGCTCATTTCTAAGGCGATATTTTTAGGCGAGATGAGAAATTTTTCCTATAAATGTATAGCTCAAAGGTGGAAGAGAGTTGAGTGTTGTGTGAGGGATTTTTCTTACAGTGTTACGTGAGAAGCAGTATACACTGGGTGTGTACATTGGAAACACTTGGAAGTATGAGATTGAGGAAGTTCCATGTTTAGAACTTTGATTCACTTTGGTGGAGAGTTGGTGTGCAATGGCGGTGAGGTTTTGGTTAGGAGAGTAAAGGGTATAATTTTGCCTTTGGTTTATTCTATATTGTAGTTCGTGGATGTAGCCAAATGGGTTAACCACGTATATCCTGTTCTCGTGGTATGCTTTCTCTTAATTTCATCATTATTTTGCTTGTTTATTTTTACCATTATATCTGGGATCATGGTTTGGTGGGCAGTTGCCCAACAAATATGTCTTTTTTCCGGCTCCATCCATCTCCTCGAGTCTAGTGGCACCATCATCAAGCTCATCGAAAACCTCCACGGCCCTACTTAGTCCCCGTGGCACATCAATCCCACAAACGCGTCTATTGTCGCGTTGCCTGTCCCTTTGCGACACAATTGTCTTCCTTAACAACTTGTCTTGCCTCTCGGCGAGGGTGGCAAAGGCTTCCTGTGCTGTGGTGGTGATTGTGAGATTTTTGCCGCTCCAAAGACACTGGCTTAGCCGATAGATACCTACCTACGTTTCTAACCTTGTGCTACCTCTAATCGGTACATTTATCCAAGCAGATCTGTCATTATGGCTTTTGATGTTCTCCTTCGATCTATAATCCATCTCGAGTTGTTTGCATTTCTTCGAAGGCAATGTGGCATACTTCCACACAATATGTAGATTATCGGTTGCCGAACACCTTAGAATGACCTATGATATAAATAATAAATATATCTCACAAAAAACAAAACATGCAAATGATCTCTCAAATATATTCAGTGATAAAAAGGAGAGCCATTACATCACTATAAATAATAAAGAGGGTGCCTACACACTAAGCAACCCTAAGTAGGTTAAAAGTACTGAAAAGGATAATATACGATAATATTTGTATCATATGCTACTACTAGAATATTCCATACTAAATGAGAAGCAAGGGAAGGACCACCACTACAGTGTGCACTAAAAAGAGAGAATAAACCAATTTTATTTACTACTATTTGCATCAACAAAATTTTGTGACCACTACTCTTTTGTGACCAAAACGTGATGCGTTAGGGGTAGGCTTAGTTTGATGTAAATGGGTTTTTATTTTGTTATTGTATTTTTCTTTCTTGTGCTTTATTATTTAGAGGTAAGGAGAAGTAATGGCATTTTTGTAATTAGGGCTTAGCTTAGAGCCTAAGCTACTCCTTCCCTTTAAATATCCCCATGTAAGCCTCATTTGAGGTAGATTTGAATTTTGAAATAGAAAAGAGTATTTCTATCTCTAAAGTGTGTTAGATATTTGTAGGAGCCTTTTGACGTGTAGTTTACATTAAATTGGGATGCTGTTTCGGATCACAGTTTGGAATTATTATTTGGATTGTTTTGGGCACCATAAAAAGTGTATATATAACACTTTAAAATGCATTACTCAATTTTTTTTTATCTGAACTAGTTTTTTTTTTGTATTAGGCACATAGTATTAGAGTATCTAAGTTTTTTGTAGATCTGCTGCTCTGCACGGGATCACAGTCCCCATTATGTACTCCTGTCTGTCACTTACAAAAAGATTACTACAAATGAACTGTGAAATTATTATATAATAGGTTTTGATTGAATACTAAAATAACAGCATTTATAGGTTCAGTTTCAGTTGAATACAAATAATAGCATTCAGAAGTTCAATTTCAGTCGAAATATATTGTTACTTGTACAATCTTAATGTTGTTGAATTGCTATTCTGTTGCAGTGAAACCTACCAATACTATGACTTGCCATTCTGCCGTCCAGGTGAATTTAGGCTCATAGCGACCCTTGTAATTACTGAAAGCATAATCTATATGATCTGTAATGGTCAAAACTATATTGATACAATACCAATTGAATGTTATTGCTGTCCACCAATATGAACGCATTATGAAACTTTGTAATATATTATATAATATGTTAACCATCAATAGCTAGGAGAATATAAGTTCTCGTTAGAATATTCAAATGGCCAATCAGAACTTTTATTTGGTTTTGTTGTGTATGCATTTGGAAGAGTATTCCATCCGCATGTCTATTGACCTATCGTTGGAGCAGAGAATTTCACGTATTTCTTTTATCTTGCAGGTCAAGTGGTCCAAAAGAAAGAGTCCCTTGGGGAAATTTTAAACGGTGACCGTTTGGCCAATGCTTTGTATGAGTTGAAATTCCGGAAGGACAAAATAGGGGAGATTTTGTGCCAGAAGAAGATTAAAGGAGATGACATCACAAAGTTCAGGGATGCTGTCATTAATGATTTTTACTTCCAGATGTACTATGATGATCTTCCTTTGTGGGGATTCATTGGAAAAGTTGAAGACCAGAGTTGGACACCTGATGGAAAGGGACCCAAATATTATCTATTCAAACACGTTCAGTTTGATGCTCTTTTTAATGGTGACCAAGTCATAGATATACGTGCTTTTAGTGACCCAAATCATGTCGTAGATATAACCGAAGATGTTGAAGTTGATGTTAAATTCACTTATTCAGTCTTCTGGAATGCAACCTCCACTGGGTTTGAGAACAGAATGGACAAATATTCAAGGGCATTAGTATTGCCGGCACATCGACGAATCCATTGGTTCTCATTTATTAATTCGTTTGTCATCATTGTGCTCTTGATGGGACTACTTACTGTGCTTTTTATGCGTCATCTCAAAAATGACCTGAGAAAGTAATGCATTGTTATCTTTTACTATTATAGGTGCTGCTACTATTTTGACGGTTTTTTCACTATTTTTTTATTTTTATTTTTAAAACAAGTCCAGATACCTTCATATTAGGTGTAAGCTATCTCTTTTTTTTCCCTGCTAGACTATTGTGGATCTCTTCTAAAAGCATTCAGTGAGGGACCACATCCAAAAATATCTCTTTTGCTTGGAGACCTTATTGTGAAGTAAAACAGTAAATAAACTCCACTCAATCGAAAATAGGCTAAAAAAAAAATCAACTTTCAAATTTCTGCAAATAGTCCTGAATGTCTCAATATCCTCCGAAAACTATGCATTTTGCTGCAGATACCCCTTTCTGGGGACTTTAAAATGACTTTTTTTGGTAGCACATAGGGGGATCTTTGTAGCAAATTGCATAATTCAGGGGGCTTCTTTCAAAAAATGAAAAGTTTATATTTTTTGGCACATAAGCCTTAGAAACTTTTACAGTTTTTTTTTTTCCATTTTTCTGTATTTATTATTAGTTGAGTGAACTTAAAAGCAGGTTTCTATATTATTTGTCGCTTGTTATTTATTTTTACTGCAGATCTTCCGGTGGAGATGAAGAAGAAGATAAGGAAGTTGGCTGGAAATACATTCACGGCGATGTGTTCAGATGTCCTCCACATATGCCCTTGTTCTGTGCTGTCCTGGGCACTGGTACCCACTTGTTGACCTTGTAAGTGGCACCCTATCATACCTCAATCTAGTTACTGGTTTCACAGCTTCATTATCATCAACTGTTTATTTATTCCTATCACGAATTTAATGTTTGACGGGTATCAAAATCCTTTATTTCTTATACGTTCATATCTCTCATGCTCTTCAATTAAATTCAATTGTTTTAGTAAATAAGGAAAAATGCAGACTCCTCTATATCTAATTGATTTCTTCTTCAAATGTTGTCACACTTCCATTGATTTATTCAAAAGACTGTTTGACGCTGGATTAAGTGAACCACACTGGCCTTTATGCATTATAAGCTGCCCTTCATAGAATTATTTAATTCTGAGCTAGATTCCTCCTCCATCTGTTCAATTTCCAAATTCAATCCATTTGCACTATTTCTGCAGGGTTTGCTTCTTATTTGTTTTGGCATTTGTTGGGATCTTGTATCCCTACAACCGTGGAGCTCTCTATACCTCTCTGGTTGTGATTTACACTCTTTCATTTGCCGTTGGTGGATTCAAAGCTGCATTTTTTTACAGTCGTTTTGCCGAAACCGGATGGGTAATTAATATAATTTTTATTTCATAACTCTCACATTCTATCTTTGCATTCCATTTCTCCTTGCCTTATTCAGTGATGGTGGGCATGTTGATTCTTTTAGGAAAGAACTGTCTTTCTTGCTGGGATTCTCTACATCGGTCCCCTGTTTTTAACGGTGTTCATCCTTAATACGGTTGCCATATCTGTTGGGGCTACTGCCGCGCTTCCATTCGGCACTGTACTTGTGATTTTGCTTGTTTTTATGCTTGCTGGAATCCCATTGCTTGCCCTTGGTGGGGTAATGGGATACCGTTTTAGGTCCGAATTTCAAGCACCTTCTGCCATAAAGAGATACCCAAGGGAGATTCCATCATTGACTTGGTATAAGAAGACACCTGGCCAAATGTTTCTTGGGGGCCTTTTACCTTTCAGCGCAATTGTCCTTGAGTTGCACCACTTGTATGCTAGCATGTGGGGCTATAAAATATACACTCTTTCTGGTATTCTGTTTATAACCTTCATCATCCTAATTATACTCACCGCAATGTTGAGTGTTGGTTTGACATACATTCAGCTAACTACAGAGGACCATAAATGGTGGTGGAGGTATGTACTCATACAAAGCTCTTGAATATACTATGCATATGTATGCATTTTTATCTATATGTGATCGTGCATGTTTTTTTGGTTTAAAATATTCATTACTCATTCTACTTGTTGGCTCTTATCAATTTTGGGGGTATTTTGATAGAGATGAAATGTAGTAAGCTAAGGCTATCGCCTGAAGGCGATGGCAGGGTCTTGTTTCTCGTAGCATAGTGGTGCAATCTCAAGCTCTTCAAACCATCCTCTCTACAAAATGAGGGTAAGGTTGATTACCATTTTACCTCTATCGAGCCATGCCGTATGTGAGAGGCTTGTGCACTTGGTACAACATCATTATTTTGGGGCTGGGTGAAATTGTAGTAAGCTTAATGATCTACATGCAACTGATGCAACACCCAGTCAAATAATTTGACCACAAAAGGAATACAAGCATATAAAGCATTTTGTAATAAATTTCCTTCTATGTCAATTTATGTTTATTTAAAATTCTAAAGCAAAACACAACAATATACCACAAAGTTTCGCACAAAGAAAATTGATGATGAACAATTTCTTCAAAGCATTTTTTTTTTGCTTTTACAAGCAAAATATCTTTCCTTTCTCAGTTGACCAACAAGTGAAATTCAAGCATTAATCTACACCTCGTGCAAACCAATGTTTAAAAAGGTGAAAGGCGAGGCGCGGCGTAAGCCCGAAAAGAAAAAAAAAGAGCAGAATAATATTAAAAAAATACTAATAAAACCATAAAAATAAAATAACAAAGAAATATAAAATAAAATTACAAAAAAAAAATCCTTGAGGGCTTTCTCACATAGTTTGACATTTTTTTCCCCCAAGATAACTTTTTAAAAAAAAGTAATCTAAGAAAATCAATTTTAACATATTGGTTATTTTACAATATGACAATAAATTAATCAATGCAAAATCGTACTGGAAAAATCATTTTTTTTAGCTTCATTCACAAATTGGTTATTTTATAATATGACAATAAATTAATCAATGCAACTTAACAAGCAAATTTATTAAAAAAACATTGATTTTCAAGCAAAGATTAAAAAAACAGCAACTTTATTAAAAAAATAATAAAACATATCAACCTAAGTTTATTAAAAAAAACAGCAACCTTTTAAATGTTTAAGTCTAAGTTAAAGAAAACATATTAATCTAAGTTGAAAACCAAGAAACATAAACCTTTTAAAAAAGTCATATTGAAGTTAATTTAGTACATTTATTTCAAACAAACTATATATTTATAACAAAAATATAGTTTCAAACAAATTTATACACTTATTTTAAACAAATTAGTAAAAAAAAAAACAAAATTAAGTGCAATTTAAAAAAAAGAAAAAAAGAAAAAAAAAAGAATAAGAGTTAGTAGATTAAAACAACATTTTTTTAAGTTAAATGCAATTTTAGAAAAATAAAGAACTTTAACCTTTAAAAAAACAGACTTTATGATGAAAGAAGATAAATTGATCGAAGATAAATTGAGAGAAAATCGACTTAGATGGTTTGGACACGTCAAGCGTAGACCAATGGATGCTCCCGTAAGGAAGAGTGATTTAGTTAGTATTGATGGTAACACAAGGGGGTCAGTATTATAAATTGACTTGGTGGGATATTATAACACAAGAGGTAGGCTAAATTGACTTGGTGGGATATTATAAAAAAGGACATGATGTCATGTGGTTTAATCGAAGATATTGCTCTGGACATAATGAAATGGAAAAATAGGATTCATGTAGCCGACCCCAAATAATTGGGAAGAGGCTTTGTTGAGTTGAGTTGAGTATAGTATGATGAAAGAAGAATTTTTTTTTTTTTTCGCGCCTCATCAAAAAGGTGTGGACATGAGGCACATCGAGGGGTAAGCTTCAAATTCAACCCTGGGGCTTAAGCCTCGAGGCTTTTTTTCAACGCCTCGCTTCGTTCACCTTTTTAAACATTGGTGCAAACATTGAACCAAACTTGCCTAAGTTGCCTTGGCTCTACTCATGAGCTTGAATGGCTAAAAGGAAGGCATCAATTGCATCTAACACTTGAAAGCCTTCCTTTTAGCAATTCAAGTTCAGGAGTTCAAGTAAAAAGTACAAAAGAAATGCATTTTGAATTGGAAATAGAAAAAAAAATACTGACCCCCTCTTTCTCTACACTGAATTTTGGTTAGGGGATGTTCAAGGGGGGAGAGAGAGAGAGAGGGCAATTGGGTTTTTTTTTTTTGGGGGGGGGGGGGGGGGGGGGGGCTTATGTATTTGGCCACAGAGTTTTTTTCTTTTTGATTTTTAAAATATTTTTTGAGGGTTTTAAATTATTTTTATATTAAATTTCATTTTAATTTTTACTTTGTCATTGATTTTTTGGGATTATTTAATTGTTTTAATTAAAAATTTCAATTGTCAGTTAAATTTAATGTTTTCTCTAACCAATTTGGTAATTCTAAAACCAAGAATTAGTAATGTGTATTAAAGTAAAAAGCCAATATAATATAATTTATAGTGCCTTATTGTCAGAGTTTCAAAAATACAACCTACGTGACCCCAACTGAAACAGCAAATTGCAATTTTAAACTAAAAACATATTCTAAAGCTGATCAGAAGTCTCTGATCAGGTCATAAACATTTAAAACAATTATCTATGAACATAGCACATGGGCTTATCTTCTAACAATTACTATAGCACTCATCGAATGTGCTTTATGTATCTGCCAGTGCAACCATTTTCTCCCTTCATTATCTTTCAATCTTATGAGAGCACATAAAAAATTATTCATATAGAAAATGAGAAGGGAAAAGTATTGAGTTTAAAATACAAATAATAATAGTAATTGATGAATCTAAACTTTCCGAATTTCACAAATGCAGTTTCCATATGAGACTATCTATAAATGAATATAAGAAAACCCAGCCTCCACTCTCTTTTCTATCTCTTTTTGTTGTATTTAAAAAAAATTATTATGGCAGAAGCAATAGGCAAAAAGTTCTCAATAAAATCTTGTGCTATACAATTAATATTACAATGCAGTTGGCATCTTCCATGTTCGCTGCCATTTATATACTCTTTTGTCTTAAAGTTGGAAAGTGTTGTCATATAGAAATTTGCAAGCATTAAAAAAAAGGGGCTTTGTAAATTTAGGACTTATTGTAATATGTATTTTGAAAATAGGACAAGAAACATTTTATTTATAGTTTTAGTCCCTATTTTTGAATAAAGCCGCTGGCGCGGACCCATATTCATAAAACGTCAACAAATCACAACATGCCACGTGTTCCTTTAATTTGAAAATAGGGACTAAAAATGAAAACGAAATGTTCGTTGTCCTATATCCATAATCAATATTATTTTAAGTCCTAAAAGTACATAATCTATAAAAAAAAAACGATTTTTCCACAACACTACTTATGATTCAATAAAGAGAACCTAAAAATGTAGAAGACAAAGGATAAATACATTTTGTGTTCCCTAGTCCTAACGAAAAGGTGAAAGCATATAAGGATGTAAATATAGTCGATCCAAAACAAACCTTAAAACCTGTAATTATGTTTTTGAAGAAAAAGATGTGTAAGTTTACAATTAACCCTTATAACTTTGAATCCACCAAAATATATTACACAGGACCAAAACTTAAATACAAATACAAAAAACCACTTGCATCATTAAAAAAAAAAAGTACTTCTAGTGGTCATTCACTTTTACACTTGTAACTCAGTGAATTCACTTATATTTACTGTACTGATAGAAGTAACTTGCTCAAGAAAATAGTGTGCAAGTCAAATCCTACATTTAATGTAGTGTAAAAAGCGCAATAAAATTAAGATACTACAATTTTTTTAAATCGTCAACACAAATACTTAAAAAATTTGAAACTGTATTTACCCAAGTCACCCATAAACATCCCAATCCATGCCATATAAACCCGTTATAAAAGCCAATGCATATATATAATCTACAATTGTTAGAACAATTAACCCATTAAAAGTTCAATAAACTATATAAGCCACTTGTTAAAAAGTGATTGATTTAGGACCTTTTAGGTCAAATTTACCCACAAAATAATTGGCCGAGTCAAAACAGTTTTGGTGGTGTTTGGGGGTCCTTGAGTACATCAAAAAGGGATAACTGAAACTAATTAGTTTAATTTAAGGGGGCAACATCCAAAGGGTAGCGAGCCTGAGGGTGTGGGTTCGATTCCTTCCTGCCACTGAATGCAAGTCCCTGACTTGCATTGTTCGCATCCTGTGGGGCCGGACTCTGTGGACTGTGGGTTTGATCATCAAGGGGAGTACAGAGAGTGGCTCTTCCTTGAGAAGTTCTCATGATAATTAAAAAAATGATCTTATAGAAAAAGTTAAACCAAACACTTTGCATGGAAAGAGGTGGAATCTAAGTGACATAATTATTCTGAATCGAAATACAGTGAAATTTCATTATTTTGTTAAATTTATCTAAAAGTGATAGTGATCCATGCTCACCCCATAAATGCATTCATCAGCCACCAATATTGTGTAACTAAATGTATAAGAACCATATAAAACAAACCTTATAATATGAGTAAATATGTTAACTCTTTACTGACACATAATTACCCAGAGTTAACATTCAACAATCTTAAATGGCATAATAATTGCCACATATAGCCCCTTTTCTAGGTTGGTTATT
This sequence comes from Sambucus nigra, assembly GCA_949130495.1. Classification (NCBI taxonomy): domain Eukaryota; kingdom Viridiplantae; phylum Streptophyta; class Magnoliopsida; order Dipsacales; family Adoxaceae; genus Sambucus; species Sambucus nigra. The sequence continues at coordinate 470,182,665 of OX422218.1, forward strand.
GTGCTTTTGAATCATCAAATGAGTTGAACATATATGGAGCAGAGAAATCATATATACGGTTATTTCTACTTCGTCTTTTCAGAAGTCTTCGCTGGGACATTCATATCTCTCATAGCTTTAGATCTCTTCATCATCTATCAAAAGCAAATTTAACTAATAAATTCACAAAACCATAATCCCATATCTCAAACCATAATTTTCTTCACCCAAAATAGAGTTTAGGGCTTTTCTGGTGGTTATGAGAGTAAGAGATGACCAAAAAATCTCTACATAATAGCTAAACAACCATCTCCAACTTCTTGCTGGACATGTTCAATTCTAATAGATATTTTGATAACATGTTCAACTCTTTCAGGCGTTTCATCAAGCACAAAGTACATGATTTATCATCTGTTGGGAAAAGCAGGCAGAATTAGATTGCAAGCAAAAGACAACAAAACTTTTAACATGCCTATAGAATATTGAAATAATAGAGGATGAAGACGTAAGATAGGAGGATGAAGACGAAGGTTGTTCAGGCAGCGGGAGAGAGTGAGAAGATGGATTTTAGACTAAAGGCATTCACGTTTGGAGAGAGAGAGTGTCGTGAAACTGAAGAGATAAGGGCGACAGAAAAGATAATTGAAATAATAGAGGAATTTTTTGTTCGTTGCAGGCATCGTGAAAAAAAAGTTTGGTCAACTTGCAATTTTCGTGTCGGGTAAAACAGATGTTGCATGTTTGCAGTAACGATTTAAATAAAGCTGAAAGATCTTTTATTACCTTGGCAGTGTTTTCTTTTCTTTTGTTGAGGACTTTAACAACGCATCGGGCTAAGCATGAGGCAAAAACCTATTTTATCCTCTAAATTTTCATGTAAGAAAGACACTGTTTGGGGACAAATATGTCATTGTCCACTCATAATTCAATCTCAGCCCTTAAGTTTCTCTCATAACTCTTTAAATCCCCCCAAAAGAAATCTCAACCACTACTTGTCTCCCTCACACACTAAAACACCTTTCTGTACACACACACACACACACACACACACACACAGATATATATATATATATATATATATATATAGAGAGAGAGAGAGAGAGAGAGAGAGAGAGAGAGAGAGGCTGTTTGCACAGTGCTGGCGCACACCAAATTTTTTAAAGCATTAAAAAAAGAATTGAGTTTATTTTTTTATGTGATATTTAAACATTTAAACGGTCCCATGTAAAAAAATCAGCTAAAAAAAACTTTTTTTACTATTTTTAAAAAATCGGTAAAAAGTTTTTTTGAGCTGATTTTTTTTACATGGGTCCGTTGAAATGTTTAAATATCACACAAAAAAAATCAACTCAAAAATATTTTTTTTACTATTTTAAAACAATGATGTGCAAACTTAGTGTGCAAACTTATTGTGCACATGAGCCTGACTCTTTCTCTCTCTCTCTCTATATATATATTTATATATATAGATAGATAGAGATAGAGAGAGAGATAGAGAGAGAGGATCCCGAACTTTTTAATGAACCTAATAAGACATTAAAAAATAACCCAATCAATTTTAATTCCTTGTTGTAATTGGTCCGCGCCAACGACAACGGACACGTGTGTGACACACACATGCGTCTTTTTTAATATACCACCCCTACCCCCCAACCCATCTGCCCGTGTTGATTGGGTCTGGCCGGTGTTGCAGCGGGTATAGGTTTAGAAGCAGGTGTCGCTAGTTAAAAAATAACCCGGCTTGACCCATTAGAACCCAACTTGACCCACACCGAACCCACTTGACCACATCCCCAGCCACCGGCGAAGCTCACAAACCAGCCATGGCCGACCAACCTACTTGCTCTAAACCCATATCGAAACCGCTGCTATACCCAGGCGCTCTGACCCATTACCTTATAACTCCGGCCGATATCTTTACCCAACTCTGACATTTCCCCGACCCAAATCCATAAACCTAGCAACCTTAGCCTGCCATAAAGCCATCTCCGGCCAGAAATCATAAACATCGGCAACCATCTCCATAATCTCCGACCATAACCAATATAAACCCAATTCCACGTCTACCACCACCTGACCCTAACTCAGGAAATTAAATAAAAAAAATACCCGGGTCGATAACTGATGGCAGATGGAGGGGGGGGGGGGGGGTAGGGTTTGTGAGGTGTGTGTGTATTAAAAAAAACACGTGTCCGTTGCCGCTGCCGCGGACCAATTACAACAAGGAATTAAAATTAATTGGGCTATTTTTTAATGTCTTATTAGGTTCATTAAAAAGTTCATTATTTTGGTTCACTTAAGAACCTCTCTCTCTCTCTCTCTCTCTCTCTATATATATATATATATATATATATATATATTCTCCAAGTTAGAATGACTTGTAAATATAACCTCAATATATATGGTTTAAGACATCAAATACAATACATCCTTTATCATAATCTCTCTCTAGATATATCTCAATCTCTCTTTAAATTAACATCGTATCAGAGCCCCAAAATCTCCATTGAAATCCTTCAACAAAGCTCTAAAACCTCCTTTGAAACTTCATCTAAAAATCAACACGCCGACCCAACCAAATCAACTCAACCAAAAATCTTAAGCTTGGAAACTCTCCGGCAATCTTATTACAACTCTGGCTCAATCTCTCGTTGTAACGTCGACTATCTTATCTAAACTCAACATCGGCTATCCCATCTCAAACGTTGGCTGTAATCATCCACCTTTGTCACCTTCCACGCTCCTCCATGCCTCACCCAAAACCAAGGCGAGTCAAATCGACTCGCATCCATCTTTACTCTAGTTAAACCCACCATCCTCTAGTTCAATCTACCTACTTTTACAATATTACCTTTTTGCACCCTACATCTTCTAAATGTATATAATTACTTAAGTGTGTGACATTTTCCTTATATGTTGTCCTTTCAGTCCAACTTATTTTATTTGTTTTATTTATTTATTTATTTCTGGGGATCACTTTATTTTTCTTATTTTAAAAAAAAGTTATTTTTGTTGCCCCTACAGTCTATGAAGCACCGACACTCTCCCGGAAGCCACGAGTCAGCTTTGACATGAGTCCGACACGCGACACGCTGGGACATGTTTGGACAAGTTGCCGACACGCTGGGACACGTTGCCAACATGCTGGGACACGTAAAAAGGACACTTTTTTTTTAATTTTTAATTTTTAAATTTTGTTTCTTATGTGATTATGATTCTGCCTTATTTATGATTTTTAATGTAAAAGTGTGTTTGAATTTTGTTTTATATGGTCCATTTTCTTAATTTCATGTTAAGAATGCTCTAATAATGTATTTTATGGAAACAAATCTGTTTTATTTCATTAATATATATATATATATATATATATGTATATATATATATATATATATATATATTTAAATATATATTATATATTATATATTTTAACATATGTTATATATTATAAGTATATCCTAGCGTGTTGTATCCTAGTTTTTGGAAAAATCACGTGTCGCGTCGCGTGTCGAAACACGTATTATGTGTTGAGTCTGTGCTTCATAGCCTACAGTACACTTTCAACGTAATGCTTCTATGGATCGGTTCACCCTTGCCACTCAATCGCCGTTGGCAAGGTTGTGCCTATTGTCACAAGCCTGACCACGATCTCCTTCACCGTCCGATTCGAGTTTGTAAGTTTTGTCATAAAAAAGCTCCATGTCACTACCTAAGTGATTGTTTAAATTGTCCATACTAGAAATCATCTTGCCACAATCAAGGAAAATATGAACGTTCCTCTACCATCGTTGCTATAACTAGACAATTTTCTTTTCTAGATGCCAACCCATCATCGAACTCGATCAATAATCTCAAGACACTCTCCCACAACTTCTCTCCATTCTTGTTGGTACTTCACTCCATTGCTATGTCTGTTCGTTCAAGTAAAACTTCTTTGTACTTTGATTCCGCCTGTTGTAACTATATGATCGCTGATTCTTATATTTTCTATTCCTAAACAAGTGCATCACATATACCAATTATACATACTGCAGATGGTTCTCAGTTACACGTTTCACATATCGGCCACGTCTCAACTTCTAATCTTTCACTTCCCGATATTTTTCACGTCCCCAAACTTACTATCAATCTTATTTCTATTACCCATTTATGTGAACCTGACCTTGTTTTCACATTCTCCTCTTCTGATTATCAGGTTACATGAACCACATACGGGATATGTGATTAGAATAGGTCGTAAAATTGATCGTATGTTGAGGTCATTCACCTTAAGCTGCCTCCACATCCTCTACCCCGTCTCTTGAACTCTGGCATTCGCCTAGGTCATGCTTCTGTCGGTCGCCTCCGTTTTCTTGTCCCCACATGACACTTGGGGTCCGTTAAACTCGATGATATAACTTGTTTATCATGACAACTTGGAAAACATCATGCTTTACCTTTTCATTATAGTGAATCCGTTAATTTTGCTCCCTGTGATCTTATTCATTATGATGTTTGGGGACCATCTCCACATAGCAAAATGGAGGCCTCTAAATATTTTGTTCTCTTCATCGATGATTATACCCGTATCACTTGGATGTATCTCATAAAGAATCGATCTGAACTGCCAGACTCAATTAGTAGTGGCAAAACTATGGGTTGAGCCAAATATGGGCAGACCAAATATGGGTTGGGCCAAATATGGGCGGACCAAATATGGGTTGGATCAACCCATTTTTTTATATTCGTGTAAATATTACAATTCCAAGTAAATGTAAAAAAAACATATTTTACTCACAACTTTTAAATATATACTATATTTAACTCATATATTTTGTTAATGGGCGCCATATTTGACTCATAGGTTTTAAATATGGGCTCCATGTTAGATTCATATCTTTTAAACGGCCCCATATTTTAAAATATAGGCCAATATGGGTTGATTTATTATTTAGAGCCCATTTTGCTGCCGCTAGATTCAATTCTCTCGCACCATTAAAGTTTTTTGTGTTGACAATACCATGGAATGTAAATAAACAAATTTCCTTAATTTTCTTCATCAACAGGGCCCTTTCTCTCAATATTCCTGTCCAGGTACATCTCAACAATATGGACATATAGAGCTCAAGCATTGTTATATCTTAGACACTGTTCGAACACTCCTTATCTCTAGCTCTTGCCCTGAATGTATTTGGGTTGAAGCCGCTATCACTACAGTTTACACCATTAATCGTACTCCAATGCCAGTTATTTCCAACCAGTCACGTCACCTTACGAACGTCTGTATGACATCACTCTTGTATACCCTCTTCTCAAAGTCTTTGAATGTGCCTGTTTTTTCCTTCAACTCCACGAGAATTCAAAATTACAACCTCATGCTCGTCTTTGTTGTTTTCTGGGATATGGGATAAAACATAAATATTAACGATGTTGGGATCCTATTTCTAAGCTACTTCACATCTCCCGTCATGTCACATTTTGAGAACACACCATGTTCTCTCTTTCTCCATTTTATATGTCATCTTCTACTCCCCAGTCATTTTTCATTGATCCCACCATTGATCTCTTCCTTGATGATCTTGACACCTCCCCAAATACTCATGTCGGATCTGAATTTCCTACATATGATACATCTCTGTTAAATGACATTGTTTCCTCTCCCTAAAATACTAGTCTTAAATCTAAGCTCCTACTAACCCTGACCCCGACCCACCTCTTCGTCATTCTACTCAGGTAAAATAACCCACTCACCATCTTCGTGATTATCACTGCTAGTCTATTATGTTGTCTCATCACAAGCCTCAAACCTACAAAGAGGCAAGTTCTAACCCTCAGTGGAAGTCATGACAAAAGAATTGCATGCATTACATCAAGTCCAAACATGGGATCTCTTTGATCTTCCTCCTAAAAAGAGTACCATTGGATGCAAATGGGTTTACAATGTCAAAACCCGTTCAGATCTCTCAGTGGAACGATACAAAGCTCATTTGGTTGCAAAGGGATACTCTCAAGAGTATGACATTGATTATGAAGAAACTTTTATCCCTGTTGCTCGCCTCACCTCAGTTCGTAGTCTTATTGTTGTTGTTGCAGCTCGCAAGTGGCAATTGTTTCAGATGGATATGAAGAATGTTGTCCTCGATGGTGATCATGTCGAGGAAATTTATATGAAACCTCCTCCAGGTTATGCTCATTCACCATCTCAAGGTTGCAAACCTTCATCGGGCTCTCTATGGCCTTAAGCAGGCCCCTCGAGCCTGGTTTGCCAAGTTTAGCTTCCACAATTTATAATTATGGATTCACTGCAAGTTCTTATGACTCCGGGCTCTTTATCTGAAAAATCACGTTTGGTAACACTCTTCTCCAATATATGGATGCTATTATCATTACTGGGATGATCTTGAGGTTATCACTGATCTCTCAGTCTATCTTAGTCTCCATTTTGATATGAAGGATCTTGGTCGACTCAGCTATTTCGTAGGATTCGGTTCTTTCTGATACCAATGGCTATTATCTTTCTCAAGCTAAATACTCTTATGATATTTTAGCTCGCGTTGGTCTTATTGATTGCAAAACCACTCCTACTCCTCTTGAACCCACTGTCAGACTCACCGCTCTTTGATAATATTCTATATTGCCAATTGGTAGGCAGTTTGATTAATCACATTGAAACTCTGCCAGACATTGCCTATGCAATTCATATTGTTAGTCAATTTTTATTTGCTCCTCGATCTACTCATTACGATGTTGTTCTGCCTATTCTCCGCTATATCAAAGGCACTACGTTTCATGGTCTTCATTTTTCTACTCACTCCTCCTTGGTTTTACGTGCATATTCAGATGTTGATTCGACTGAAGAACCTGCTGAACGTTGCTCTATTACTGGCTATTGGTTCTTCTTCGGTGACCCCCTTATTTCTTGGAGAAGTAAGAAACAATCTGTCACTTCTCAATCGAGTATAGAAGCCTAATATCGTGTTCTTGCTGATACTACACAGAAACTTCTTTGGCTTCATTGATTACTTGAAGACATGGGTGTTTCTTCCTCTACTGCCACTAGCCTCTGTTGTAATAATCAAAGTGCTATTTAGATTGCTCGCAATGACGTATTTCATGAATGAACCAAATATATTATAATTGATTGCCATTTTATTCGTCAACATGTTCTTCGTGGCACTATCCATCTGCTCTTCGTCACTTTTGCTGATCAAACGGCTGATATCTTCACCAAAGCTTATCCTCCAGGATGTTTACAATATTTAGATACCAAACTCAAGTTGTCCAATACTTCACCATCTTGAGTTTGAGGGAGGATGTTAGCGCGTGTGTGTGTGTGTATATATATATATATATAAATATGTATGTATATATATGTATGTATGTATGTATGTATCTTGGCCCCCAAGTTGGAATGCCTTATAAATATAACCTCAATGTATATGATTTAAGACATCAAAGACAATGCATCATTTATCTCAATCTCTCTTTAGATTTATCTCAATCTCTCTCTAAATTAACAGCGTAAAGTTATGACGGGTGTAACATTACATTGTTTTACATAAGTGTTTTTTTATTCAATGTGTGTATATGTGCACACACTAGTTATAATATGTTCCTAAGACACCAGTGACAAATTCGAAAGATAGAACATAACAAAAGTATCAATGAGAAATAATATTGACTAAAGCTAAATAGAAAAATAAATGCACATTGTAGGATGAGCGTTACCAAAAGCCCCCATCACGATAGGTATAATCAAGGAACATACAGGCATAACTGCTAAACCCTGATCAGTGGTATTTAGTACATCCATGAAAGGCACAAGCGCTACAAGAATAATGGATAACCTGAAATAATTGAAAAGGGAGCTTACAGTCGAGGATGCATTTTAATTAATATTATGTGTGGCTACTTAAGCTAAGAACCATCGAGTGGGGTGACCTCAGTATCACCTGAAAACTCATATTATATTTCCTTTTAAATATCGTGCTTAAATCTCTAATGTAGATTGCTAAACACCTCGAATTAGGGTAAGTTCGAGAGGTTCACATGGTCGATTCTAGGGTATTGGCTTGGAGGCTAGAGAGCAGTCTTGTTAGGATTGTCGATTTAACCATGCATATGCATACCATGCGGATGAAAAAACAACCTTCAAGTACTTTTTGTAGAAGTGTCCCTTCAGCCAACTTATATGTACCCTCGTATAAAAGCAACCACTTCTTAATTGATAACCATCCCGACCTTCTTCCTTCGTCATTAAATTTTCTAACCACCTCATTTGACCAGTTGAAACTCTTATAACCTTATTGTGTTTATTCTGCCTACTTCTTGCCTATCAAATAGTGTGCTAGTTGTATCACCCTCCTTGCCAAGTGACAACACTCCTGTAGGACCTTAGACCCATTATTATTATTTGATGTAAACGCATCGGAAGACTCACAAACACGCTCACACATGAGAATAGTCGTGATCGAAAGCATCTTTTGAAAGGTCAATGAAACTTATTGAAATACAGTAATGTAGAGTCGAATGATTGTAATGTCTCACCAGCGGTCTCATTTATAGGCTAACTAACTAGAGTCCTAATCCTAACAAATAACTAAATAAACATTGATAAACTAAAAGATAAATCCTAAACTAAATCTGATTATTAATAATATTTATACTAATTAATAATCTACTATAAATATTAATAATAATTGAAATAGACCATGTACATTTTATTTTATTATTCATCATCATCATTTTTGAAATCTCTTCACCTATCCATCGGGTGGAATACGTCTTGTTACCCTCTCTTCAACCCACCCTTCCCCGACTCGCACCTATTGTGGTAAGCAACATTTGGGGAACTACCATTCTATGCACATTTATGACAATATTGTATGTTTAGGAAATTAGTAAAATACGAATTCGACATAAATTTTACAGGTATAACCTCAATAAAATCAAGTCCAAGCATTTAAAGGTATGTGTTGAAATTTCCTAGTTGAATATCAAGTGCCTGTATGGCACAAATTGCACATATCTTTGGCACTAAAGGGATTTCATTACTTTTTCTCATTATTTAAAAAAAAAATGAATCCAATGTGCCTTCAATCTAAGAAGCACAAAATACAATTTGTATAGACATGGATACAGTGATATGGTTTGTCATATGAATACTTATAGTACTATAAACATTATATATATTTTGGTACATTGCAAACTTAACCCTGAGGTTTGGGGTTTTTGTAATGTCAGACCAACTCTTTTAATTCTTATAATGTTAACCCTAACGTTTTTGGTGTTAACGTAAACCTCGGGCCTAACTTCCGTTAAAAGGTTAACAGAAAATCCTTACTCTACACAATTTAAAACTAAATTAACATATCTTTTGTTTGTCCACTAATTAAAAAATAATCAGGCAATTAACATCCCTCTCTCTTCATTTCTATCGTGTTCTCACAACCAAGTCTCTTAGCAAACCACCACCACCACCACTTGAAAACCGCCAACACCAAATAAACAAAACCCCACACCACCACCACCACTAAAACGCTACCAAAAATAACACCAAATACAAAACCTTCACCACTGACCACCGAAACAACACCACCACCACTAATCACTTCCGCAAAAAATATAAAAATACCACACCACACCACATTAAAAAAATTATTTATACTTTTTCAAAGATGCTAATTAAATAAAAATTGACTAAAGAGCATTTCCCATTAATTTTTTAACGAAGTTGGGCCATGGATTTACATTGACACAGATTAAAAACGTCGAGGTTAACATTGCAAAACACCCCAAACCTGGGGGTTAAATTTGCGATTTGCCCAATATATTTTATACATAGATATTGTATATTGTTGTCATTGTTCCAATATTAAAAAATTAAACTAAATTCACACATTATTAAATATAGTTATGATTTTGTGTATATATGTAAATATATAATTATTTATAAACATTTATAATTATATACGCATAATTCAAATCACATTTTAATGTTTGGTATCATATTCTTTACTTATTTATTTTAATAATAATGTAATGTTTAGTTTGATTTCTCGTACCCAATGTTTGTAATTCTTTACTTATTTATTTGTTGTAATAAAATTATGTACACATAATAATGAGGAAGTCTTTTTAGATCTTTGTCGTTTTACATTTGTTGTGATATAATCTTTAGTTTGATTTATTGTTACTTCTATGGTACGCTAAAGAAAAGTGATATTTCAATATCAATTGTTTCCGTTCATCCGTAACCAAATGTACCAGTCATGTAATTTAGAGCATTCGAGACAATCTTAATATCCATGAAATATCTCACATTATTCACAAAGTATCAAATTTAATAGTTTATTCACCATATGATGGGCCTGTAAAATAAGTATTGGATACATCTGAGAGTATCCACAGAGCATTAGTACCGATACGTATCCTAATTTACTAGTACCTCGTGCATAAAGGGACATGTGGATTATGGTTATAGAGAAAAAGGGTTTACTGGTACTTGACACTAGTCATTAGTGTCAAGTTACTGTTGTGTTAAGACCTTCGAAATGGTCAATCACCAGTTGCTAAAATACCTATAATGGGTGAATTTTGTTGTATAGTTGTGTGCATACCAGTAGAGCTGAGTCAGGGTTCTATTTCTTCGGAGGCTTATGAAGATTTTGATGTTGCAGCCAATCGTTCAAATGGATCTCTTGCGAAGTTCTTGTGTAGGAACCTATGGATGGAGTGTGAGGACCTATTTTTGAGAGTGTAGGATAGTCACTGTTATCTCTGATGCTGGTCCCTTAGCAACATTTGATTCATATGCTTTTGTTGTGGGTTCGAAGGGAGGTCAGTTGTGTATCGAAGATGAGCCACAAGCCTGTGCGCTTGAGGGTAGGGATGGCAACGGCTCGGGTTTCGCAAAACCCGAACCTGACACGTTTAGGAAAATACCAAACAAGTCCCGCCCCGAATTGATATTTATCAAACCCGACCCGACCCACCTACTAAATTTAATTAATTTGATGAACGCATATATTTACATATTTTGCGGAAATAGTCTCTCCATATATGCAGGGGTAAGACTGTGTACATCCAACCCCCCCCCCCCCCCCCCCCCCCCAATACCCCGCAGTGGCGGGAGCCTCGTGCACTGAGTTTACCCTTTTTATATTTTTACATATTTAAATTAATGTAGGAGTACACCGCCATACTTACCAACATATATGATTAGTAATGGACAAGATATAACTTAAAGTATATTTATTTAAATGTATTTCTTGTAAAATATTTATTTTATACATTTTTTTGCTAAATTATGTATAAACGGGGTGGGCGGGGCAGGGCAGGTTTTTTTACACCTAAACCTGAACCCGTATTGGGTATATTTTTTCAAATCTGAACCCGCCCTGAACCCAAAAAAATCATTTTCAAACCCGCCCCATTAGGGGCGGGTGAAATTTCCATCCCTACTTGAGGGGTTTAGAATCTAGAGGGAGGATGGTGTGGGTCAGGTGTCAATTCGAGGGTTGAGGGACTGACTTACAGGTCATTCATATGAGAGGACGTATGAAGAGGAAGCCTTTGTGTTACTTAGAAAAAAATTCTAAAAAGGGGGTAGAGGTGTGCGCAATAAAGCCTTTGTGTTATTTATGACTGGAGGTAGAGGGAGAACTAATTACAATAGTGAACACTAGAAAAAGCAAGAAGCAAGGAACAGTACTTGTACCAACCAAATTGTGAGTGAGAGACTTTGATGATTGAGACCCAGAGGTGAGTGAATCACATACTCTGAGTTCAATCTTGACGAACTCGGGAAACCCTTCAACAAAACCCAAGGTCAAAATTTCAATTTCTACCCCTTCTACATTAACTCTGTCTAACTCGTTACGACTCAGTCGAGTTACTAATTTCTCAGACGTTATAAAATTGGCTCGTGTATCAAAATCGGGTCTGCCACTGAACCATGAAAGGGAGGAGCTTTAAACGATTTAAGTGGTTTATAAACCAGCTGGGTTGTTAGGAATCTTTGTTTTAGAAGGCAATTTCATGATTGGAAACTTGAGAGAGTTGATACCTTTTTGGGTGTTTTAACTGTTGAAGGAACTCATTTGTTGGGCGGAAGTTGCAGTTTGAAATTTCAAATTTCAATTTCTACCCCTTCTACATTAACTCTGTCTAACTCGTTACGACTCAGTCGAGTTACTAATTTCTCAGACGTTATAAAATCGGCTCGTGTATCAAAATCGGGTCTGCCTCTGAACCATGAAAGGGAGGAGCTTTAAACGATTTAAGTGGTTTATAAACCAGCTGGGCTGTTAGGAATCTTTGTTTCAGAAGGCAATTTCATGATTGGAAACTTGAGAGAGTTGATACCTTTTTGGGTGTTTTAACTGTTGAAGGAACTCATTTGTTGGGCGGAAGTTGCAGTTTGAAATTTTCATGAAGGAACAAGCCTGTAATGAAATTAATTTTTTTTCCATAACACTAAGATTTGGCGATCCAATATAAATTGCCATCCTATTACGTTACATTTCACATTTATCGAAAATGTCATATTCCCCCTTGGCTCCCATATTGTTTACATAAAAACCCACATTTAAAAGATTTTCCAGAACGATCCAGGAGCAGTTTGGAAATTTAATTTTCCTACAAGTGGTCCTTTGCTAGAGGCAACTGTATGAAACTGTGCAAGATTTGCCAAACCGATCCTAAATTGTTGATTGTTTTGGAAAATCTTGTAGTACTGAATTGGTAAAAACATGTTGTAGAAGGATCATTTTGACATTAGCCCATTTATTTATCATGTATTACTATTTAGCCTTCTCTTTTCGACTTCAATTTCCGCGTCCATAATTACAAATATGATGAGGTGACTGCTCTACGACATACTACTCATTTTTTACCCCTTGCACTGTCATATTAATTGATTGATGTGCCTTTTTCATGCAGATCTGTTTTACGTGGTGGATCAACAGCTATATTTATGTTTGGATATTGCGTCTACTTCTACACCAAATCAAACATGAGTGGCTTCATGCAACTATGCTTCTTTTTCGGCTATAACGCTTGCTTGTGCTACGGTGTCTTCTTGATTCTTGGTACAATCAGTTTTCACGCTTCCTGGATTTTTGTTCACCACATTTACCAGGCTGTTAAAAGTGAATGAAATCGCATTAGCGTCTTGGCAGTAGCGGCCATCTCAACCTCATAATTAAGGGTTATATGCACTCTAGGGTCCATTTGTTGCTCGCGATATGAAGTTGTGGTACAAAGTTTGTTATAATAGAGGTTTGGGTCCAAAAGTGTTGTACATATTTTTTTAATTGAGTTTTTAATGATATTTTTGAGTATTTATGACACTTTGGACCCTGAGCTCATAATGCGGAAAACGTTGGGCATAACAAATGGGCCATAAAGTGAAAATAACTCTAATTATAATTAGCTGACATGGTAGCACTTGAGAGATTGATTAATACTATCAACTGAGATTGTAGCATATGCCAGATTTTACTTTGAAAAGAGGGTGGTTGGATTTTGAAATAGAGGGGTTGCCCTGAAATTGTATAATTTTTTTGTACCATTGATTAATTTTCAAATAAATTGAGGTTGGAATTAATAGCCTTTTGACATGCCAAAGTCACTTTTTTTTACCACTTTTTAATTAATTTATCTAATTATTCATGGCCCTTCTGGTTTTGGTATCATATGATAGAGGTGTTCATAACAATTTAAGTCATCATTTACGTAGAGTTTTAGTAAAGAAGAAGAAAAAGGGAGGAGATGCTTCATCTCTAGAGGCCATAAAATTTTAGAAGTTTATTTCATGCCAAGTTTTTTATTCCTGCGTGTAAATTCAAATAGTTTGCTGCTATTAGATTATTTTTGAAAACATGTTTGTGATCTGAAAAGACTGTTTGGTAACTGGTTCAAGATTTTCAAAGCATTTTTGTTTTCACTCGAAACTGTTTGGATGCACGTGTTTTTCCGGTTTTTTAATTTTTTTTTGGTAGCATACCATGAGGTGCCCGGGTCAGCTTAAGCGCACCTCGACTAATTCTCATTTTCGGTTCGTGGCTTCCGTTGGCCAAACATTATATCAACAGTGCCGGGGATCGAACTGGGGACCAAACCCAATCCACCCTCAAGACTGTCTCAGAGACAGTCTTATACCACTTGGCCAAGATGCTTGGTTTCCGGTTTTCTAATACTGTTACAATACAAGGCACGTTTCTGAGAATGCAAAACAGATGTTGAGTTGTGGTAACATAAAGATCTGGTATTTGTATTTATATGGGCCCAATCTAATTTGTTTCTACAAATATTATGGTGGCTTTTAAGGGTGAGAGCGTTATGATTCCTATTATTTTCAGAAAATAGGATGGAGTTTTCTGTTCATTGAGCATGATTTTAATATAAGGAAGTGTTTGGTTTTTAAATAATATGTAGAATAATGCTAGAAACATACTCACTCTCTCTAAGAATGATATTTGTTGGTTGAAAATAAAACATTTAAAGACTTTTTTTCCCCTTTAAATGGATATTAGTTAGATGAATAACTTTGTAATCTTGTATGGTTTTATTTACTATTTAAAAATGTGAATTTGTGAGTGTTGATTAGTTAAATCGATTGGTGAGGCACGCATCATAAATAACTCATATGGTGTTTGGAGGTGGAGGTGGCGCCAAAAGTGGGAGAAAAAAGCAATGCATAGTCTAGTTGCAAAGTAAACTGCACTCGTGTAGTGATTGAAGACAATCCATTTTCAAAGTACAAATAGATAAAAGGTATCCAAAGACGGTCGCTAAGCGCACTACAATAATTACTTCTCAATAAAGTGATTTTATATATTGTTTAAACAATAGTACAAATGGTGCTGGAACCCCTTCTTTTTTTGTAACTAGATGTGCTGTGCCAACGTGCGTTACGCGTGTGTTCGAGTTTCGATATTTCTCTTTAGGAATGAAATCATGAATAATAATGTATGAATTACAATATTTTTATCTAAATTGTAAATCCTTTGTTAAAGTAAGGACAGTTAATTAAGTAAAGTAATTAACAATGTAGTTATGTTGTCGCAATAAGCCATGCATTACGAATGAATATTTTAAATCACTATCCATAAATCCAAGTTATAATAAATGTAAATTGCAAAGCAATAGATAATTTGTATTTGACAATATTTCAGGGTAAAAAATTGAAATGTAATCGTCAAATATGTTGCTTTTGACGTTTGTTAGGATTTGATGGTTCTTCTTCCTCTTCAACTTTCAGAGTTACAAAATGTGCAAGCTTTCGATCGGATGCTTTAAGTGATTTCCCTTTAATGTAGAATTTGTATATTTTTTCAATGCATGTATATAACTTTCGAACATAGTCTGAGTGCAAAATTCCCTGTGTAAACCAAACAATATATATGAATTTTAAGTAAATATAAATGTTATCGATCTTATTGAATAAATGTATGAATTTGAATTGTAAATAAGAATGATATTACATTGTCTTTAGAAGCGATGAAATTTGGAATGTTGCAACCAATGAATGGTTCTGCTTCCTCGAATAGTGTCACTGATGCTCGTTCATCTTCGTCTTGGACGACAAATTGAAGTAAGTACCTTATATTTTTTTGAATAATGTATTAGTAAAGTTTTATACATGATTTTTATTATTAATATTGAAAGATTCTTGAACATATTAATTTTTATCTTGTTGTGTAATTTGAATTTGAAGTACCACAATTTAAGCATGTGCCATTTTCATGTTCAACAGTGACTTTTTTGTTGCATACATTGCAAGCATC
Source organism: Sambucus nigra (assembly GCA_949130495.1). Classification (NCBI taxonomy): domain Eukaryota; kingdom Viridiplantae; phylum Streptophyta; class Magnoliopsida; order Dipsacales; family Adoxaceae; genus Sambucus; species Sambucus nigra. The sequence goes on from OX422218.1 coordinate 470,198,411, forward strand.
ATGCCATGGATTTTCTTTGTTTTTAACCTCCATAATCATTGCCACGAAAGAACAGAAAAGATTATGTGGTTTGTGAAAAATTGGATATGTTATGTTATTAAATTGAGGCTATTAGAGACGTAAAAGTGAATCATAGTAAATGAATCATTATCTCCATAGTTGATGGGATTCCATTAATAATATCACGAATAGAAACAGTATCCGCATTGTTGATTATTTTTTGGGGAGGTAAAGAAAATTTGTTGAAATGTGGGGATGATATTGAGGTTGACAACCTGTAATTGACATTTGTGAAATTAATACATGTAAGGGAGAATTATTATTTTTTTTGAAAGAAATTGTCTAATTAATCCTTTAATTCAGTAGCTTGTATGATATCGGGGTCAATCTAAATTGTAGTCTTTGATACATTGCTCAAGCTATACTCCCCTGTGAAGAATGTATTGATTTATTTTGAGTTAGTAGTATTTTTATTAATTGTTGGTGAGATGATAAGTAGTATTGTACCTTCGTAGGATGAACGTTTAGCTTGAGAAATGGCTATTATAGGAAATGTTGATGATTAGTGACTTATTTTTTCGCCTTTATTCTCTGCTAAGTCGCCCCATAATGTGAATTTGATTGATTGAAAGTTGTCATAAATAATAAATAATAATATTGAATTTTATATTAAGGACTATGAAGAAAAGCGAGAAATATGAGAGTAAACTTTAAGTAAGTATTGTTTTGAATCGATAGTTTAAAGTATAGAATGCATACTTTGTATCTCAGAGTGTTATATCACGCAGATTCATTTTAGCAGAGTTTGATGGTTTTATAATTGTCCTCATTGGTTTCACATTTATCACAAATGCAATTACATCTGTATGTTTGAGAAGTAGAAAGAAGATAATATAAAAAATTGTAGCATTGTTTTATCGAAATATATATAGTAATAAATACCATATGCTTTATCGTCCTCTGTCTGAGCGAGCAAATCATCAAAGGAGGTGAATTTGTAGAATGATGACGGGAATTTGAAATTACGATCTCGTTCAACGATCTCAGTGTATTTATTGAATGAAAGCTCGATTTTTTCGTGAACGGTTATGTAAGCATCATTCACTCCCTTGACCATACCATTAGTAATGGTATATTGTTTTTGAATTTGAAGCAACCCTTCCAGTCTTTGTATGTCTTCATTCCATACGACAGCTTGAATTTTAGTGCCCTGTATATTTTTTTAGTACAGTAAATTTACGATATAGAAAATGATCATATAAAAGATTTTAAATAATGTAAGTTGCCAAATTGGAACCTCTTCATATTATTTTTAAATTATTGGCGGCTCCTCTTGAATTGTTGTAAGACTCTATATTTCCTCTTCCCATGACTTGAGCAACAATTTGCCACTTCGATTCGAGTCGTTGTAGATTGTTGATCATTTTGTAGTTCTCAATTTCGACTTCGGTTGATGCCATCGAATCAGTAAGAGTTTGGCCTATTAAAAGATGATGACATTACGTATAGTATATTAATGTAAAGTGATAAGAAAGAAATTTATTATGATTAAAAATGAACTTAAGTAAGAAATGTTTTAGTGAAATAGGCAACCTAAATATGGTTTAAGAAATAAATGAATATCAATAATGAGTGGGATAATAAATTCCTTTGTACCTTGATGCCAATAGAACTTCTTTGTAGACGATATTTTTTGTCACATTATTTTTCTTTGATTTTTCATAATGGAGAAGTACTTTGGTGGTTGCCATTGAAGTTCCTCTCGATAAAGCAACGTACAGTTGGCCATGTGAGAAGACGTTTGTTGGTAAGTAGACCCCAACATTAGCAATTGTTTGTCCCTGGGATTTGTTTATTGTCATAGCGAAACATACACGAATAGAAAATTGTTTCCTTTTGAACTGTTTCGGTATCCCTCATTTTCTGCTGGTGATAATGGAATACGTGGCAATACGACATTTCTACCCTTATGCTGGCCCATTGAAATTTTCACGTGTATGACATTATCTGAAGAACCTTTGTACAACATTCTTGTTCCATTACATAATCCAATTGAAGGATTTATATTTCGTAGAAGAATGATTGGACAATTAGGTTTAATTTTCAATGTGTGTGTGTGGGGGGAGGGGGGGGGGGGGGGGGGGGGGGCAATCCATTCGGCATTAAAGAATTTAAAAATTCTTCTTGGTAATAGTTGTGTGTGTCATCCACAGCTTCATCAAAGCTATTTAAGGTCTTCAACTCTCCAGGGAACATATCAATCATCATATCATTAATGGAGTCAACGTGTTCGTTTGTTGTCGCAAGAATTTCTCTATCTGTCAAGAAATTTGGCAAGGTTGCATTGATATTTAATGATGGAAAGATAAAGTCAATGAGAGATTGTTCGGGGCCATTGTTTTCTAATGGATGTATGACCATTTCATTCGGAAGACTTATCAGATCATCATGTATTGATGATTCCGTCCCATTGCCAATTTTTAAAAGGAATTCGCTGAATTATTGATCATTTCTGCCATGCATATTTAATGTCAAAGGTAATACATGCATTGTATTACAAAGCGGTGACATCACAATGCTAGAGTTTATTGTTTCCAATTTTGACCCTCGACGTACTACTGGCAGGACTTGTCTGAAATCTCTACCGAAGACAATCACCTTGCCCCCGAAAGGTTCAATACTATCCATTAAATCCTTTAATGTCCTATCAAGAGTTTCAATCGCGAATCTCTTTGCCATTGGTGCTTCATCCCAAATTATGACCCTTGCTTGCCGTATGAGTTTTGTTGTGCCACTTTGCTTGGGAATGTTACATAAGCTTGTCTCAGTGGCCAGAATAGGTATTTTGAAGCGAGAATGTGCAGTTTGACCTCCAGGTAATAATGATGCATCTACCCCTGATGTTGCTATAGCAAGTGCAATCATACCTTTCTTTCTAATGTCACCAAGTAACGCTCTATACAGATATGTCTTTCCAGTTCCACCAGGCCCATCAACGAAGAAGGAACCCGAATTTCCAGCAATCACCCTCTGGAGTATAACAAAGTACGCATGTCTTTGGTCTGCGTTTAAATGCCTACAAAAAATTATAGTCTTCTTCTGGTGTCTCGATGTGGAGTTCATCTGTAATTTCTCTTCGATTGGTGATATTGGATGATAATTGTGTATCGCTACATGGAGGCGGGTCAAAGTCTTTAACTGATTTCCCATTAAATCTATAAAGAAGCTGATGCTATTTAATGTGCAATCTTTTTGTGCATCCAATGAATTTGGGTGGAGTATTTTAAAATCTTCGGACAAAAATTCAAAGTAACCTCTCATTTTGGAAAAAGAAATGGGTATTGTAATGGGTCATAACATCCAAAGTAGTGCTTTATTTGGTGTCGTTGACCGGAGTGAGACACGATAATGATGTCTCGCTCGAAATAAATATTTTCATTGTTTCCTTCAATCTATATTGCAGCAACTTCATCTGATGTAGGCGCATTGTAAACACGTTGATCAAGGTTAACATGTTTATTGATTTGAACTTGAACTGCATCGAGTGAAGGGTAGTCCTTTAATCGCCGTAAAAATTGAGCGTATGGATTTTCATTTAGCACATTCAAGAGCTTTTCAACTATATCAACGTTTAAGGATAACGTTGGTAAGATTCCCATTCGGTTTTGAACCTCATTGCTAGTGTCATGGAAGTAGAGTTGGAAATAACAGGGGTTGTTGGTGGGTTCCAATGAGGGTAAATGATGATAAACTTGTCCTTGAACTCGAAACGTATATACACCACATCTTGATGAAGATAGTTGCTTGTCAAGAGTAACTCCAAATGAAGTGAAGGCAAATATGCTATTGTAAGCTCTGATATTAGCACGAAATTATCTTGATTAAGAAAAATTAGATGTGAAAAGATGAAATAAAACCTCGGGGACCGAAGTTTCAGCGAGGGAGATTTGACCTTTTTTACAACAAAATGTTGGGGGTTCATATTGGAATCTTTTGGCATTGTAGTGATGGCAATAGGGAGTTGCTTGTAGTTCTAGCAACATAGGGCAGAGAGGTTCATATATGGTTTCTCCTAATATGAGAGCAATTGTAATATTAAATATTCATTTCATAAGTCTAACGTGATTTACTTAAGCGTTAACTATATTTTAGTTATTTTTAGCTAACCTTGATATTGGTAAGAATTTAATTGGGCTCGAAGTAACCAAGTAATTCTCTGTCTTTTCCTTGTATTGGGTTTGCCAGATATATTTTCGGATGGTGGAATGGATGACATTTCTAACAATTTGGGAAATGACGTGTCTGGAAGATTATTTAATAAGTTTAGTAAGAAAGGAGCATGAGAAATGTAATCGAATGATTTTATAATTTCAAACAAAATTTTAATTAAATATAAGAATGGTGAAAATATATGTAAGGAAATACAGATTTAATTTTAATTAACTTCATGTAAATGGCACATATATATTGCATTTACTTTTATATCTAAAAAAAGTCAAATATATGTGTAATCTTCCCAATAAATAAACCTAAGAGTTTAGAGAAAAATAAAATAATGAAGCGAAGAGGAAATCAAAGCATTATATTAAATATAAGACGACTATAATTGTCAATCGTACAGACTAATTAATCTATGAATTGTTAATTTGGTTAAAAAGGAAGTTAACAGAATAAGTCTTAATACAAAAAAGGGGCAGTTGATGATAAACATGTGAGAACCATGGATAGAACTCACACCAAATAATGCCTAAAAAATAATGGAGACTAATTCCTAAATCTCCAAATGACGTGTCTGGAAGATTATTTAATAAGTTTAGTAAGAAAGGAGCATGAGAAATGTAATCGAATGATTTTATAATTTCAAACAAAATTTTAATTAAATATAAGAATGGTGAAAATATATGTAAGGAAATACAGATTTAATTTTAATTAACTTCATGTAAATGGCACGCATATATCGTATTTACTTTTATATCTAAAAAAAATTAAATATATGTATAATCTTCCCAATAAATAAACCTAAGAGTTTAGAGAAAAATAAAATAATGAAGCGAAGAGAAAATCAAAGCATTACATTAAATATAAGATGACTATAATTGTCAATCGTACAGACTAATTAATCTATGAATTGTTAATTTGGTTAAAAAGGAAGTTAACAGAATAAATCTTAATACAAAAAATGGGTAGTTGATGATAAACATGTGAGAACCATGGATAGAACTGACACCAAACAATGCCTAAAAAATAATGGAGACTAATTCCTAAATCTCCCATTATGTGAAAGAACAAATGGAAACTACATATCATTTAAACTACATCAATTTCATCAAACACACCACATTAATATAAATGAAAAAAAGAATTATGCAGAAATTTGAAAAAAACTTCACTTTTATTTTGGTCCAGATATTTACAATCTTTAAATGATTTTACGCCAACTCCGACACGTTTTTAGCAACGCATTGGCATGTCATGTTGGCATTGACATGTCATTCAAGATCCAAATATGTGATGACACTATATGTTAACATATTGCCCAAATTTACTGACAAAAATATACATCACAAAAGCTTATAAAATATACAAATTCTGACAGCAACAGTTATTTTCATTGTTTTGGATACTGCCATTAGAACTATAAAAATAAAAAGATAAACTCTCCCCCTTTTCAATTTGCAAAAAACAAGCCCATCTATTTTGTTACATACATGTAAGGGAGTGTTGCAAATGAAATGCTATTGACATAACATAAGGGGGATTTGCACAAATGAAATGCTCTAATAGTTGATCCTAAGATAGACAACTTTGTATAGAGGCGATTTGGAAGGATCAAAAGCTATATTGACGACATAAACCCAACCACGGGGTCGAGTAAGCATTAAAATTAAATGGGAGGATTGTTAAACTGCAATACCGAAGGATTCAAGTTAGTGACCTTATGTCAATATTGGTGAGGTTTGGCTGATGTTTTGTCGGTCACAACATTTGATGATGCTTGAATAGATTCGACTGAAGCAATATTGGAAAATAGACCTCATGATCTTAGAAGTCGAAATGCTAACCGTTAAAATTGACGGAGATACTTGAAACGTATATCCTAGCAGGTTTGGAAAGACAGGTCTTATGTGTTACTGTTGCCTATGCTGGATTTTGGTTTTTTGTCTCTACATGTTTTCCAAGAAATTGGGATTGATCAGCACATGTTCGTCACGATTCTTTCGGAGAAAGGATTGCCCAAATCAAATGTTAGATAACACATAGATACTTTGTTTCGGTAATCAGCAAGTGTATTAAAAGATTCTTTTGCTTGATTTGTATGATTGTACAACTGTATATTGATGCAGTTTATCAAGAGAAGGGGCTCTTGAGTTATACATTTGGGATAACAATTTGAGCAAGCCGAATACTATAGTAACATCAAATACTATAATAGCACTATATCCAAGGTGGGGAACAATCCGAAGCATTTTTTCCCAGTGAGCATCATGTGAAAACCATTGGGCTAGTCCTAATTCAGATTATGTTAAAATCAATTGTCCTGGTATAGAGTCGGCAGATGGATTTAGGGCAGACTTGACAGATGGATTTAGGAGTTAATAATGGAGACTGGGCTTGTAGTCTTAGATTTTCTAACACACCCTCAGTTTTGGGAGTTTCAAATAGCGGTATATATGGAGAAAACTTATTCTTCTTTGGTTAAAATAACAATGTACATGATGGTGACAATTTAAGTACTGAAGATGACATGTTGGCGTAAAGGACGTGTGTTGTTTTTAGTAAAGATACTGTTTACAAGGTCATTTATCAATCAATATTTTACTCACCTGGTGGACCATATTTTTCATGTCATCGCTGAAATTTATTAAGTACTTGTTGGAACTGTAATATGTGTAAAATTTATATAAAAAAATTTATTTGTTGGACTGTAAATTTAAATTTTTATAACGTAAAAATCCCCTAGGCTTCTTTTAAACTTTTATCTTTACAGTTTCAGATCCTATTAAAAAACATTTCACATAAACAGATTTATTTGAAACAGAACCAACACCAACTTCTAATTCACTAAGTTGAACATTGGACAAATGGGGTTGTTCGTTGAGCATTTCATAGTTGAACTCCAAATTTTGCAATGGAGTGAGTGCATATCGAGCATCATAGGTCAACCCAAACTCCAAGTCCCTTACTTAAGAAGTGGACATAAATCTTTCTTAAAACAAATGACAACATATATTTGAAGATTTTAGAAAATTTTAAATTACTAATATAATTTTAATAAATTAAAAATCAAACGGGAACATTCAAAACACTACATAGTCCTGCTTGTAGATTGCTCTATTGCAAAAGAAGTTTGGGTGATACACATGGTTTTTAGGGATCATAAAAAATTCATTAGTTCTTCTCGGCCCAAGATTATCATATGGAAAATCTTTAATGCTAGGAATCAAAACCATTTTGAAAATATAGTTGTGCAATCAACAAATATCATCAAAGACGTGTTATCATCCATTACAGACCTATACTATATGAAAGTGCTTAAAGATAAGTGTAAAGCTGAAGAAGGTTGGTTACGCTATTAAGTGATTTGATATCATCAACAAGGCTCCCCAATTCTGAATCCAGAAATGTGTGTGATCAAAACCATTGAAAGTCTCCTTCATTATCAATATAGATGGTGCCTCAACATAACATAAGCGGGATTTGCACAAATGAAATGCTTTGTTTATGTTCTAAATAGTTGATCCCAACACAGACAACTCTGTACAGAGGCGATTTGGAAGGATCAAAAGCAATATTCATGGCATAAACCCAACCACGGGGTCGAGGAAGTAATAAAATTAACTGGGAGGATTGTTAAACTGCAATACCGAAGGATACAAGTTGTTGACCTTACGACAATATTGGTGAGGTTTGGCTGATGTTTTGTCGGTCACAGCAATTGATGATGTCTCGAATAGATTCGACTGAAGAAATATTGGAAAATAGACCTCATCTTAGCTGTAAAAAAATGAGGTTCGACAACAGTCGCATTTGGGATGCCAGATCACTCTTGTACAAATCCCGTTTAAGGGTCGGCAGATGGATTTAGGGCAGACTTGACAGATGGATTTAGGAGTTAATAATGGAGACTGGGCTTGTAGTCTTAGATTTGCTCATGCACCCTCAGTTTGGGGAGTTTCAAATAGCGACATCTTTGACCGAACTACTCACCAAAATTTAATCACCCGATGATTACGATTTTGATTATCAATAGAATAATGACAAACGCCAACCCAAGGATTATTCGATTGTAGAGTGACTCAATTTTAATTTTCAATGACATCTCTTCATATAATAGATGTATTCATAAGTAACCTAAAAAAGCTTTTAAATATGTTCAAGACCTCTCTCAACATTTCATAATCTCCATGGAACTAGTCAGCCTCCAAAATATTCTACTGGAAATTACTCGGTCTCTAAACAAACGCAACTAAGGTTTCAATCAATTTTGACATTCCTCAAGCATCCAAATTGCTCCCTGACTACTCTCAAGTTCTCTTTGAAACTTACGGATTTTATCATCATGTTCTCTTTCAAACTTACGAATTTTATCATCATTTACTACATAAGGTGAACTCAATTCTATAGGACATGTCACGGACAACAAGCTCAACTTCAAGTACTTAAGGATAGTCTAATGTTCTTCTTATATAAAAATATTTCTGAAATTGAGATTGGAACTGACTCAATTTTAATTTTCAATCACATCTTGTCATATAATAGATGTATTCATTAGCAACCTAAAAAAGCTTTTAAAGAAGTTCAAGATCTCTCTCAACATTTCATAATCTCGATCATGGTCGGTCCTAGAGTTGTGAACAGAGCAGCAGTGTCGAGTTCGGAGCTGAAGACGACTCTTCATAAATAGAATACATGGAACCAGTCAACCTCCAAAATATTCTACTAGAAATTACTCGGTCTCTAAACAAATGGAACCAACGTTTCAATCAATTTTGACATTCCATGAGTATCCAAATTGCTCGTTGCCCACTCTCAAGGTCTCTTTGAAACTTACGAATTTTATCATCATTTACTACATAAGGTGAAGTCAATTATATTGGACATATGACGGACCTGAATCGAAAATTTCATAAAAATGAAAAAGCAAACTGAATAATTCTAGGCCTATTTGTACATTTAAAAATCAATTGAAGAGGTGAATTTCATTTAATCATGTAGAATGTCACTTGCAAAGGTGCTTTGCGTGAATCGATACAATTTGCAGACGTAAAAGATATAACAATTGAGATCATTTATAAGAGTTAACAGGATTAATATCTTAATCACGCTAATTGTTTTGTTAGTGCTCTTTTCAGCGTCTTGTCTAACAACAAACTGTTCCTCCAAGATCTTTAAAGCCACGAAACCACTAAGTGCCAAAGGATAGATTGGAATCCAACAACCTATGCAAAGATAATTTAATCGCTCAGTTAGCGCACATTTTCCAACATATGATGAAGATGATATAAAACTTCAAAAAGATAAATAAAAGATTTATAACTCACAAATATATGCCAAAAATTATATATTTAAATCAATACCAAAATTTTAAAATAAAAAATTAACTTAATCTAACGATAAAATGACAAATTAAACGAAAAACATAAGTAGAATATACAATTTGGATATCTGATATTTTTGAAAAACATAACTTTGGAAATAATTATTGAACAACTTAACATAGCAATTTAACAGAACCCAAAAACGAACATCGTTACTAATATTTTAATGGCAAAGATTTTAATATTTTAGAAATTGTACAATTACAAATATAATTTCAATAGATTAAAAAATCCAACCACATTGAAATTTACTTTCGGTACAAACTTCAGAGATTATTATTAACATTTAAAGTAGTACAGAAGCAAAAATTACAGAGGGAAAAATTTGTAAAATAAAAAAATTAACTTAATCTGACGATAAAATGACAAATTAAAAGAAAAACAGAAGTAGAATATACAATTTGGATATCTCATATTTTTAAAAAACATAACTTTGGAAATAATTATTGAACAACTTAACATACTAACCTTTTTTTTCCAGAAGAACCAAAAGCAAGGAAGAAAATATTGGATAGCATAGAAGATACATATCTAATATACGAATAACTTCCGTAAGCATTCCTGACTGTTGGTGTTTCAGATTCCATTTGGCAGGCTGAATGAATGTGGAAGATGAATGAATTCACATCAATTTGGGATTTCGTACAATGAATGTGCAAAATAAATGTGTTGTGGAAGATGAATGAATTCACATTAATTTGGGATTTCATACAATGAATGTGCAAAATAAATGTGTTGTCATTAATTTTTGTGAGAAACGACGGTTGATTTCTTGGGTTGGATTGGAAGAACGAAAATGGTAGAAGAAAGTAGGGATAAATTATTGGGTGTATTAGCAAGGGTATGGTAGGAAATTTAAAATTAATGAGGGTAGTTTAGTCCTTTGGTTTTTGAAGAAGAAGTAGCCTCTTTTAAAGTAGTAGAGATGAATCTAATCTCTTTTATCCAGAAGGACGAAAGATACTAAACAATTATTGGAAAGACTCATTCTATTCACGCTTTCAACGAGAATGACACTTATAATCGGATTTCTTTTTAGCGTGATCAAGTGATCAGTCATTGACATGAAATATATAGAATTATTAGTCTCGTCTTAATTCAAGGCTCCTTGCACGCGTTTGTAGTACATAAGTTGCCAAAAATACCTTGTGCATATTAACTAGTTATTAACAAGTTGTAAAACGCATGTGACACTAAATGAAAAGACAAGTGTCCTAAAACATTTCTTGTATATAAGATTATCTTCTATATCTTAGCCGAGATCTTTTTTACGTAATTTTTCTTCCTTTCGAGACCTTATTTACTGATATACCCAAGTGCGACCTCGTCTTAGCTTGGGACCCACTCGGCCAAGACCGACCTTACAAACCATCATGACAGACAACCAAGGCTGACATCTTAGGTCGAGACCCATCAACTGTCCCATTGGCTCCTCACAAGTCTCGTCTCGCCTGGCACCTCGAAACAACCGAGACCACACTTCAGTCTTGCCCATAAGTTGCTCAAATAGGACATTAGAGGTATCATTCTCGGCCAGGCCGAGATCTCCCATGACGGCATGCAGCCACGTGTGGCACAGATGTTCAACGTGACCAATCCATGTGGACAGGAAGTTATAACAAGATCACAGGAGCACGTGAGGGAAATATTGCATCATCATTACATACTTGTGCTCAGGATAGGTGTCTACTCCCCATTGGAGGTTTCATCAAGGACACGCTCCATGCATGCTTGGTGGTGCCCTGTGAACCTTAAGAACTATAAGTACTCATCTCCTTCCCTAGTGGAAAGGATCCAGAAATTGTAAACCCCTGCCAAACTCTGTCTCATATGTAGTAAAGAGAAAAAGCTCGAGTGTTGTACAACCAAGGCCATTAGAGCCTCTTTTACATAGGGAAAACCTCACATCCCTGCACAGTGGAGTAGGCTGAAAAGATGAACCACTTATATATTAGTGTTATTACTCTTCTCCTCACCTCCTTCTCCTATTTACATAGTTGTTCTGTTATATATCTACATTTTTTGTTGTGTTTGAGCTTGAGTTGCTTAAATAAATTTAAATGATGATTTCTTAGCATCATCATTTTGACGCCGTCTATGGGAACGAAGGTTCATCATCTTCTTCCTATCCATTTTCAGCTTGTTTCTCACTTGATTCTCTAATGGTGATACAATTCCACCCTTGGTTGGATCTTTATCACCATTGAAAGAGCACTTGTTGGGTTGTTGAAGCTTTTTTTCCACCTCACCCAACTCATCCAGTTGTTATGTTCGCTTGCCGGAGAGAATGGCCTTCGACTCGCCTCATGGCGCTGGCCTTAGCTCCAGCTAGGCACTTCCTCAGTCAGAAATGGCTGAGGTGATAGCGGCGTTGTGCTTGCTAGTGGCCAGCTAGTAAAAAATGCAAGAACAACTTGTTGCCTTTAGTTAGAATGTAATGGCAAGACCTAGTGACGTGGTAGCGGAGGTGAGAACTTCGACTGCCAGAAATGGTGTGGATGGGGTGACAGGGCACCACCCCGCCCCCCCATAAAGAGACACAACTCCATCAGAGATGTATAGATGCGGAAGATCCCAAGAGACTCAACTTGGGAAAGCAAGTGTAGGAAGGTCCAGACGACATTTAAGGTGATGGGGATGACTGTTGGGAATCGTACGAAATTTCTAGTAACACGGTCAGCCCAACACCAACTAATAAGGGAAGAAGTGGTAGGCCAACCCCAGGAGGCCGACCCAGGGCTTCGATATTTGACAGATTGAGCAAATGGTCAACTTTTGACCGAATCGACCCCGTTGGAGACCTATGAGATGGACTCTACAGATCACGCAACATTGTGGCCTCCAGAGGGAATGGAGGTTGTGCCGATCGTTGGCCATAATAAGACCGAGAGGGAGAGCAGAGGGAGGTAAACATCCGGTAAATGACGGTAAGCAAAGAGCCCGTGGCTAACCCAGCTGACGGGGAAGGAGGAACAGATAAAGTTGTAGTGGCCGAAAAACCATGGAACAATTCCATTCAAAGGCTAGAAGACAAAATCGGGAACCTTCTGAAAAGATGAGGTCCTATCCAAAGAGGGTATGTGGAAGGGTATCCTTTTATAACAAGGATTGTGAGCTACTCAACTCCATTCAAGTTCAAGTTGTTGACTGTCACACCCAAGTATGATGGGAGTAGAAAACCTATTCATCACATAGAGATGAATTAGTCTGTGGCCGACATGTACTATGTTTCAGACGAGATGAGGTGACGGGCATTCTCTAGTATTCTAACTGGTGCAGCTCATATATGGTAAACCTCTCTTCCTAAAAGTTCCATAAACAATTTCAAGCAATTGACTGAGAAGTTCATTCACAACTTTTTCTTCGGCATGAACTCCAAAAGAAGGTTACATATCTTTTGTATATAAAGCAAGGGAAGAATGAATCTCTTAGAGACTTTATTGCACGGTTTAATAAAGAGAAGTTGGAGGTTGAAGATTACGAGGAGAATATTACCATGACCACCCTCATGGGGGGATTATAAAAAGGGAAATTACTTTGAAAGCTCGACGAGGATCCTCCAAAATCCATAGAAAAACTTATGGCTATGGACGGGAGAGTCATGAATGTGAAGGAGGCCATGGCGTCCAAAGGCGAGGATGAAAAGGAAGCCGGTGGGAGTAAATCTAAAAAATAAAAGTGAAAATATGGGAAAAATAGTTCGGCTGATGACAAGTTTGCCGACTACACTCCACTCACAGTAATCCCTACTTGATTTTAAATGAGACTAAAAATGACAGTGCTTTGAGATGGCCTGGAAAGCTTAGGTATCCTCATCATAAGAGAAACAAACGCAAGTGGTGCGACTTCCACCAAGACCATGACCACACCATCGACAAGTGTTTTGCGTTAAAAGATGGGGTTGAGAAGATATTGAAATAAGGGATGCTTCAAAATTACATTGACCGAAGTGGTTCCATGGACGATGGACGGAAGAGATACGAAAGGTAAAGAGATGGGAGATTAAGACGACAACCTCAGGACGATAAGAAGGATGACCAGTCTGATGATGAGGAAGACGACCCAGTCCTCCCACCAAAAATCCCTGAGCCAAAGGGACGTTGAAATATGATTTCATTTGATGTGAAAATAATCAGGGGGGGGGGGGGTGGACGGCGGAGGGTTAGAGCCGACCGATAGTAAGGCACACATCGTAGAGGCCAAGTCAGAGCCCAATCGAATGGAAATAAACTCAGTTGCTTGAGAGTCAAAGCCGGAGAAGATAAAGGTGTATATGGACACTTCGATTATGAGATTCTCAAGGTTTGATTTCAAGGGCATCTTGGCCCCCCATGACGACCCTTTAATCATCACCACTAGGGTTTATGGGTATGATGTGTCCAGAATTCTGGTGGATGGAGGCAGCTTAGCCGATATTATGTTTTGAGGATGTTTCAAAGCGTTAAAGCTCAATAAGGAGAGACTGATTCCATACCATTAACCCTTAATATGATTTAGCGGAGAAAAAGTGCACCCTTTTGGCGTGTTTGAAATTGATGTTTGTATGGGCACCTGGCCGAGGTGCCTAATAAAGAAAATAAACTCCTTTATGATGTATGAAAATGTGTTTTCGGCCTATAACATCATCGTCAACCATGTAGTCCTAAAATAGTTTGAAGCAGTGCCCTCTACCATTCACCAAATGGTAAAATTCTCGACTCTTTATGGAGTAGGGGAAGTCCAAGGTAATCAGGTAGAGGACATGGAGTGTTACTTTATCTCGACCAAGCATAGAGAGTCCCACAAAAAATTCACCACCTCCTACAACATTGATACTCTTGACCCCAGGGACGAGAGAAAACTAAAGAAGGGAGAGGCCATAGAGGAGGTAGAATCTATCGTCCTCAATGAGGACAAGATGGAAAAAAATGTCCAAATTGGCTCATCGTTGAAAAAGGGGGTGAAAGAAAAGTTGATAGATTTGCTAAGGAAGAGTCAAAGCATCTTTGCGTGGAGCTATAAAGACATGCAAGGAATAGACTTGAAGGTCATCTGCCACAAGCTAAATATTGATAAAAAGGCAAATCTTGTGAAACAAAGAAGAAGGACCTATGCAAGAGAGAAGTATAGGGTCATCCAAGAAGAAGTTAAGAAACTCCAGTCGACTGAATTCATTAGGGAGGTGAACTATCCAAAGTGGTTGTCTAATGTTGTAATAGTTCCAAAGGCTAATAAAAAGTGGAGAATGTGCGTAAGCTAATAAAAAGTGGAGAATGTGCGTAAACTTCATTGATCTAAATAAAGTTTATCCTAAAGACAACTTTCCTCTGCCTTATATAGATCAGATGGTGGATGCCATAGCTGTGTATGAATTAATGAGTTTTATAGATGCATAATCAGGATATAATCAAATCTTCATGGACGAAGCCGACGCAAAACATATTTCCTTTATCACTAAAAAAGGAACCTACTGCTATAAGGGCGACCTACCAGAGGTTGGTCAACAAGATGTTAGAAGATCAGATCGACAAGACTATGTAGGTCTATGTGGATGACATGCTGACGAAGAGCCTCAAGGTCGAGAACCATGTGGCCGCTCTTTAGAGGACATTTGATACAATGGATCTTTACCAGATGAAGCTAAATTTGACTGTGTGTTTATTTGGTGTGGTGGGTGCAGAAAAATTCATCAGCTTCATAGTAAACCAAAGGGGTTTTGAGGCGAACCCATAGAAAATTATGGCAATGATAGAGATGAAAATGACAAAGATGATAAAATATGTGCAGAGGCTAAGAGGGAGAGTCGTTGCTCTCAACAGATTCGTCTCAAGGGCTACAGATAAGTGTCTGCCCTTCTTCAAAACTCTGAAAAAAGCATTAGAGTAGGATGAAGAGTGTGAGAGATATTTTCAATAACTTAAAGCTTATGTGAGATCTACAATGCTCTTATCTCGACCCGTCCAAGAAGAGAAGTTGTTCCTATACTTAGCAGTATTGGAGTCAGCAATTAGCGCAGCTATTGTCTAAGACGATGAAGGGATTAAGAAGCCAGTATACTTCAACAGTAAGTCTCTCCAAGGGGCCGAGCTGAAATATCCAGAGATGGAGAAGTTGGCATATGCTTTACATGCCTCAAGAAATATGGAGCCTTACTTTTAACCACACACTATGGTGGTGCTCATCGACACTCCTTTGAGGTAAGTCATCCATAAACTCGAGAAATCGGGTATGCTGATGGCTTGGTCAAGTATGCTAGGGGAGTTCAACATCGAATATCGGTTAAAGACTGTAATTAAAGGGCAAGCATTAGCTGACTTTATGGTTGAGTTCACTTGGTACGAGGTTGATACCAACGAAGATGAGATTGTAGTATTATCGGAAAAAAAATTACGGGTCCGACCATAGCCGAAAGTGCAACAATCGAACCTACTGAGAATGATGTTTTATTCAAGAATGGGATAGCATATGAATGGCATTTCTCGAACGACAGCCCAGTCTGGATTTTATTTGTGGATGACTCCTCATGTGAAAGCGACAGTGGGGCAGGGCTCAAACTGTCGGCTTCGGACATGACTGACATTGAATATTCATAGAGATTCAACTTTAAGGACTCAAACAATGAATCTGAATCTGAAACTTTGCTAGCAGGCTTATCCTTGGCCATGGTACTGAATGTCAGCCATTTAATAGTTCACAACAACTCTCAGTTGGTGGTGAACCAGTTCTTGGGGATCTACGAGGTTAAGGATGAGAAAATGGCCAAATACTTAGCTAGGGTGAAAAGGGTCTTAACAAGCTTAAGCGAGGTAAAGATAAAGAGAGTACCTCGACTTTAGAACAGTCGAGCTGACGCACTGACAAGTTTAGCATCTGCTACGAGGACGGATATTAAGAGAACTATCCCAGTTGAGATTTTGCACAAACCTTACATAGATGAAGATGACAGTAAATTTGAGTTTTGCTTAAATTTGAACCTTAGAGCTTCATGGATGGACCCTATTATCAAGTACATCAGAGAGAAGGAGATCATGGAGACAAAAGTTGAAAGGAAGAAATTACGATACAAGGCAAAAAAATTCACTATCATAGGAGATGTCTTATATAAGAAGGTGTTTTTCTTCTCCCCCTACTACGATATGTTCACCCATATGAGGCGGAGTATATCTTAAAAGACATACATGAGGGATCATGCTCCAGTAATATTAAGGGACAATCATTGACAAAGAGGATAGTGATGCAGGGCTATTGGTGGCCGATCCTCGCCCAGGATGCGATCAACCATGTAAAAAAGTGTGAAAAGTGCCAAAGATGTGCATGCATCCCCCATCAGCACCATCAACCTTTGTCGTCCATTACAACTCCTTGTCCATTTACAGTATGGGGGATTGACTTAGTAGGACCTTTACTCGGGGCTACATGCAACTATAAATACTTGATAGTGGCGATTGATAACTTTTCAAAATGGGTAGAGGCTGAGGCCATGGTTTCCATCACAAAGATGAAGACCTTCAAATTCATTTGGAGGTATATCATATGTAGATATGGTCTACCCTACACTTTGATCTCGAATAATGGAAAATAGTTCAAGAACAAGTCCTTAGAGGATTATTGCATAAGGGTCGGCATCAAACAGTTTTACTCAGCACCAAGCCGACCCTAAGCAAACGTCCAAACATAAGTCACTAACATAATAATTCTAGATGGAATCAAGAAAAAGTTGGAAGATGCCAAATGCTTATGGACATAAGAGATGCATGCCGTCTTGTGGACTTACAGGACGACGAAAAGGACGCCGATGAGGGAGAACCCCTTCATGCTGGCTAATGGATCAGAAGTCATGATCCCAATTAAACTCTACATGCACAGTCGTAGAGTTCAGACTTATAATCCAGAGACCAATAACGAAGAGAGAAGGAAGGACTTAGATACGATAGAGCAGGGAAAGGAAGATGCCAAGGTTAGACAAGGAGCGTATCAACAGAGAACAACCAAGTTCTACAACAAATAGTCAAACCTAGGCCGATAGCTGTGAGGGACCTAATTTTAAAGAAGGCTCAGCAGAAGCCGAACAAGCTACACCCAAATTGACATGGCCCATATAGGGTCACTGAAGAGGTCGTCCTTGGGACTGATCGGTTGGAGAATCTAGAGGGAGAACCTTTCTCCAATTCGTGGAATGCAGACCACTTGAATAAGTATTACCAGTAGACTTGTGTATACAAATTATGCAAATTTATCTTAGTATTTGAAATATCTCAAATAAATGAATTAAAAAAGTACAAGTGCTTCATCATATCTTTTTTGCACAATTATGTAAATGCATGGTTTGAATTATCCTAAGCTAAATAACTTCATTCATGTGGTGAATTAACATTAACTCACTCTCAATGATACAAGAAACCATGCGAGACTCGTCTCGTCTATGGATTTTCAATAACACCGAGAGGGGAGAATTGTGTGATAACATCACTAAGGTGGTGAAAAGCACAAACTCTATTAAAAATCGTTAATTTGGTTCTCTCTCTCGACTTTGGTGAGTGTAGACTTGAGGAACAACACCATTAATTTGGTGGTCTCACATTTAAATTCATTTTATTATGGTTGTATAAACATCATTAATTTGGTGGTCTCTCGCTCGGCTTAGATGAGAGTAGACTAGAGTAATAACACCATTAATTTGGTGGTCTCACATCTAAAATCATTTTATTATTGTTGTCTTAACGTCATTAGTTTGGTGATCTCTGATAAAAAAAATTATTTATTGGTTATCCTTATCAGGTGAGACGAGAGTAAACTTAGCAAGATTATTATTACAAGTTCATTATCAGTCGTATAGATTCAAAGCAAGCACATATGGAAAATACGACTACGAGACAATTTGCATTCCAGAAAACACAATCTCCATTCAATCTACTCAACCAAATAACCATCAAATAAAAATAATGTTCAAGAAGAGATAATAGTGTTAAAGACGATTTTACACTTCAAAAATTTATTACAAGGAAAGGGCATGAAGGCCACATACGATCGCCCTATATATTAAAAAAAACTAGATGACTTCAGGCTTGACTGTCGATCTGGACGATAGTGGTATCATCGACTTCTTGACGGTTCTGAGCTTCATCATTTATAGCATTTTCATCGTTCACGATCATCTCAACCACCAACGGTTCCGCGGCCAGGAATTCAGCTTTGACCTCTTTTAAATCAGTCCCCACTGAAGGGTCCATGAATTCAAAGGCCTGTAACTTATCGGCTAAGGTTGAGACCTCAAAAAACTTCATGGTTGCCCACTTGAGGGAGGTTTGGGCTCCCCTTTCCAGATATTGGAGGTTGTATCTGACAAACTCTTTGGAGGCTTTAAAGTCCTCCACTGCCTTCAGCTTAGCCTCCTCCATTGTCGCCTTCATGTCAGCTTCATACTTTTTTTCCGCTTTGACCTTTGCTTTGTAATATTCCTTAGCCTTATTGGCAAGGTCGTCTCTGTGCTTCCACTCCAGTTGGTCAATCACAGTTTTGTAATCGTCATCCTTCTTTTTCAAAATTTTCTCGACTTCCTCTTTCTTGACCCTGCTAGTTGAGTCGGCCTTCTAAATCTTCGACTTATTAGCTTGGACCTAGTTGGACAGCTTGTGGAGAGAAAGAAGAGACTGCAAGACGAAATTAAAGTTATCAGTACGAGGTTACATAGGTCAAAAGTAAAGATAGCAAATAAAAATGAGAACAAATACTTGCACGGCCCTGTGGACTGTGAAATTGGTAAGAAGTTTTGGCTCTAATGAATCTAGGAACCGTCTATCGGAGGGAGGAGTCCAAGATCCGATAATATCCCTTGCCCTTGATGAATCCATAATGATGGAATCTGATCTAAGGGACAACATGGATAGTCTATCGGCCATAACCAAGTCCGGTGAAATAGGGTTAGTAACTGAGTTATCCCTAACCTCCTCAGGCCTCCTGGGTGTCCTTTTTGGTGCAGGTGGGGGATTGGTATGGCCTTCAGTTAGCTTTTTTCTCTTCTGGTTGGCTCGGTCTGGATGGGACCTCCGACAATGGTCTTTTTCTTATTTTCTCCCTTTTTAGGCGCGAGCTTGCTCAACAGGTTCCCAGTAGCAGGTGTAGCCATCTCCCATAATTGTTTGGAGATACCTTCTGGATGATCTTCATAAAAGAAAATTTTGAGTCAATAAAAACATATGAAGATGAGGCTGATGCTACAGATTAAATTGTTGGGTAACTTACGTAGCTCAGATAAAGGGTCGACCCATATTACCGTCTTTTGAAGATACTTGGGAGTTGTCAGTCTTTCAAAATCCACATATCCTTTGTCTTCCGCCTTATCACAAAGCTTGTTTACTTTATTCCTAGCATCTATGCTGAGGCTGGGATCAAGCTTGGTCGATATGAAATCCTTCACCCATTTGGTGGGCACTCTCGGTGCAGTGGAAATATCAGGAGTGTCGATGGGAAATTCCCAGGCATCAGGAACAAAGAAATATCTCAGCTTCCAGTGGTGATTGGACGTCTGATTGACAGGTAAGAATTTTTTAGAAGTGTTCTTGGGTAATAAATGGTAATAGATAGGTCGTGCCTTAATGCACGAGACGTTGTATCATCCTTTGAACATTGAGACAGGGAGGTATGTCTTATAATCGAGACGTCAGAATTGGACAAAACCAGTAAGAATTCCCCAAGCATTGAGAGACAATTGGGATGGTGAAAAACCTAACCCTGTAAGGATAGATCTGATAGTTGGATGGACGGGAAGTCTAAAATCAACTTTGAACATCTGTTCATAGACGACGACCTCACCGTCTCGACCGTCGTAGACCCTCTCATGGATGGATGGTACCCTCATGTTTATGTCAGACTTGAAACCATAGTGATGTTTCCACAGCTGCAGGTCTAACTCTCAGACAGTACTACAGAACTATTCGGCATAGCCGGTATCTAATGGATCATCATCTTCTTCAGATAAAATCTCCTCATCCTGAGGAGTCGGGTCCCCTTCTTGACGTGCCCTTGTATATTCAGTGTCAGCAGGGGGTGGAATTGCAACCTCCGCTCTCGGCTCATCAGAATTCAAGATTTCATGCACATAATGGTTTGCACGATTGGAGGATTCGGCGCGCTGAGAGGAAGAGGTGCGAGAAAAATCCCTACTCTCAGCTTGAGAGGGGGCTTCAGCCTTCTCAAACCCCTAAGAAGTGGGAACTCTCATCGCCTCAGTGAAGGAATCCAGACTCTCGGCTTGAGAAAGGACGGAAGGGATATTAACAGGAGAAACTGAGGACTCGGACATTGAGTTACTGACTTCAGCGATGGGAGGATGGATGACAACCAGTGGAACTAGGTGGATTATAAGTGTAATGTCGGCTTCGACCTTATGTTTTACCTTGGCCTTGTTCTCAACCTTTCGTATCTCACTATACAACCTCTCCCTAAGGCTCGGGTATTAGTCTACCAGATCATAAAGGGTTCTTAACATTAAAATAGTTTAGTGGTTTGACTTGGTTTGACTAAAGGATCTAAAGGGGGGAAATGAATCATTTTACTCGAGAACAACTCAAGAACAGGGGGTTGAAGTTCATCGAAAAGGGTGATCGGAGTAACTCCAACGACTCTCACGGGGAGAAACGAAGACAAAATGGAGGGGAAAGCCTAAACCACTACCCTCACCTCTCATCCACTCTTGAAAAACACTAAAACCACCCTACGGGCACCAATAAAAGCTGCCGAAAAAACCAGTATATCGTTGGGAAATTAACAGAAGGCCAAAACCACCAAAAAAAGATGAAATCTTGAGGGAAAAAGGTAATGGAGGTTACCTGGTGGAAAAAAATGCCTGAAGAATGAGAAAGTAACCCTAAATCTCGTCGAGGAAGCTTGAATGGAGGAGAGAGATAGAGAGAAAGATGGTTTTGCTGGAAGGAGAAAATGTTTGAGTGCGAGTAAAGTGAAGAAGAAAGATAAAGGGGAGGGGGTTCAAAACGTTAAAATAGTGACAATAATTATAAAAGAGAAAGGGGGGGTCAAAACATTAAAATAGTGGCAATAATTATACACAACTTCCAAGGCATTCATCATTAGGGCACAACTTCCCAAGCAAGCCTGCAGCCGCCTCTCTTAGATAACACGCTAAGCTATAGGATGAGTGGCAAATGTCACTCCATTGCTATTTTTTTCATTTCAGACCTACCATTGGGAGGATGTCTCATCATCATCTACTCTCAGACATTTTCACCCCTTAGCCTTCTACTCACATTCAAGGCTAAGGGCTAAGGGTGATTAATATACCCAAGTGTGACCTCGTCCTATCCTGGGACCCACTCAACCAAGGCCTACCTTACAAACTATCATGACAGATAGCCAAGGCCAACCTCTTAGGCTGAGACCCATCAACTGGCTCATTGGCCCCTCACAAGTCTCGTCTCGTCCTGGTACCCCAAGACAACCAAGACCACACTTCAGTCTTGCCCATCAGTTGCTCAAATAGGACATTAGAGGTATCATCCTCGGCCAGGCTGAGATATCCCATGATGACATGCGGACACGTGTGACCCATATGGTCAGTGTGACCAATCCATAATTGTTGTAGGTAGGGAGAAGACCAATATGACCAACACCATGGCTAGTCTTACGAAAGATCTTCATTCTTTAATAGTGGTTCATTAGAAACTTGAAGCCCGTGTATCCTAACTTGAGATTTATCTTGAATGTTCCCAGAAGGTCAAGGTCACTTTAGAGGACACATGAAAGAAAGTTGAAAAGATGCTCCTCGGTCCTACATTAGCTAATGTTGAGAGGAAAAGAATAAGTTATGATTATGCATCCACTTCTGAAGCCGCACTCGAATCAGTTCCTGAGTTTGTGATGGATCCTTATGGCCCTCGTCCTAGCCAACCTAAGAGAGCTCGTCCTAGACGTGTTAAGCGAGGTAGACCCAAGCCCGTATATGTTTGTACCCATTGCAAACAAAGAGATCACCTTTAGAGAGTTTTATTTTAATCTAGGGAGAGGTTCTCATATGCGTGTTCCCTGGTATGCTTCCACACGAGTTCTTACACATGTTTCCACACGTGCAGTTCAAATTGCTCCTGCACTTCATCTTAGAGATTTTAAGAGTTTTCGAGAGCAAGTAGAGTATTTAGTCAAGACTTCACACAATTTGATGGAGGAATTTCGTAGGATGTCATCTCCTTTTGAGAACGCCTCTAAGCCTAATGATTAAGGTTGAGACTTCAATCTAGTATATGATGATTATCATGATTATATCTCTAATTCCTATTGCTAGATTACATTATCATTATATCTATATTTTTTAATTTGATATTTTTAGAAAAATCCAAATATAATTTTGTTTTTTGGGGAAAATATTAAAAAATATAAAAAGATTTTCGATTTTTAAGAAAAAAAATGCAAAAAATGCAAAAAGATTTTATTTTTTGATAAAAATTTTGAAAAAAGACAAAAGGAGATTTGTAATTTTTTTCACCATATATGAATGAACATTTAAGATGTCCGTATCAACCATTCATTCCATATTTTCACGTGACCTTTTCATAGTGTTTGACACATGAATTTGTTTTATTAGTGTGCTTAATAATGTGGGGTGTCATTTCGTTGATATTTGATGACTACTTTCCACATGTTTGACTCTAGTCACCTTTAATGCACACATGCACGAACTTGTTTTAATGTTGCACTTACTTATCACTTGTCGAACACCATGTTCTCATCTCAATTTTGCTTTATGGCGAACCAAATGTAAAAAGAGATAAAGTGGTGCATGTAAGAACCATTGCTAGGATTTAAGTTATTTTTTCAAAACATTGTGTTATATGTTAAGTAATGGAAAGGGTCTACGAGTGATCAAAATATCTTTATCTGGCCATCCCAAGGTTGGGGTTGGTGAGGTCTCCAGAGGAGGATTACTCTTCCTTTGCCCCCACCCCCTTTCCTTCCTTTTGGCGTGCACACGTGATTGAATCCTTTATCGGGGTGTTCAACCGTCATCGGTGTGGGATGATATGTATAGATAGAGTTGACAGCCTATTTTTCACAAAAGAGACAAAAGAAATGTTGCTACCTCGAGAGAACGACATCAAGGACAATACTGATGCTTAAGAAACCAAGTAGCTCAAGGGTTCGGGGATTAAGTAACAAAATGACAAGGTGTTAAGCACCCATCCCTATCTTTCGGTCTCTCATGGACACGTGTTAATCTTCTCCTATTAAACTCCATGATGTGTCTGCTTATTTGCATAGTATAAATAGAGAATGGAATCGCTCGACTCGCGTCATGGATAAAGGTAGAGAGAGTTCATTCTTAGGAGTGTTTCCAAAATAGTAATTCAAAATACAATGCAAGTGTTTGCCGATTCACAAGTCCTTATAGAATAACGAATGTGTATATCGGACAAGACACAAGCAAGAAAGCATATAAAATATATTAGGGATAAATAATAATAATAAGAAGGTAACAAACATATGTTGGAGGAATCGACTCTAGGGATTTATCCAAAAGGCCCACATAGCCCGGGGGCATCAAAGTCCACGTATTTGGAAGACAATGCGAGGTGGGGTTTGACCCATAAATCCAGCTAGGGATTTTGCTTATATGCGTGTGAAAAAAAAAGGTGTTTTAGTGTGAGAAAATATGATGAGAATTTTCCATTTGGAAATTGCAAGTATACCCTTTTTTCTTGTTTTTGGATTTTTAATGAAAATAAAGTATGTGCAAATATTAATAATAAAGGTCTGGGATTAAGGTATATGATGTGATGAAATAAAGTACTAAAGTGAAAATAAAGCGACTAATGCTAAAAAAAAGAATTTATAGACAAGGGTGAAGAGTTGAACCTTCTTATAAAGACTTAGAACATATCTTAATTGTAGATACGCTGGTCTCATGATGATATGATGGAGGTATGAGGAGATGGGTGAGAGTTTGTTAAAATGAGTATGAAAAGGAAAAGGGGAATGTGAGAAATGGACCTTTTAAGAGGGGAACGACTCTAAATTCAATAGAATGCCCTTTGAATTGTTGGCAGGGATATTCAGGGTTTTTTTCAAATTGGGGTCATGGCCTCTATTTATAGGGCTAAGGGGGGTGCCGATCGGCATGGTCCTAGACCTTACTATGTACATAGAACCCCCAGACCTGGGGGTGCATTTCGGCAGTCTAAGGTAGGTTTTAAAAAAAATGGCTATAAAACACGAACCGAAAGTTAAAATCACACACAGGGGTTACCATCAGAAAAAGGTATTCATATCCCTTTAAGAATCCACTGATCCACTTGCGGGTTCAAGAGTTGACCGAAGTCAAACAGGGCTCGAAAGCGCTTGTTGGTCACTAAATAGGAAATTCCTAGAGGAAAACGGATCTTTTGTCCAAACCGTAAATCCGATTTGCACATGGGATGGACTGTTGAAAAATTTATCCAGTGCCCTTTGAGATTTCAATTAGCTTCATTTAGTTCGGAGAGTTGACCATGGTTAACTCGGGCCCAAAAGTGCCCGATAACCCTTCAGAGTAAAATTGTTGTTCGTCAGTACTGTAAGACTGATTATTGCATAAGGCGGATCGTAGGAAGGGGTATTCATATCCCTTTGAAGATTCATTTGGCTTCGTCCAACCTAAAGAGTTAACTTGTGTCAAATGGGGCCCGGGAGCCCCTGATGGCCTCTAGATAAGTTATTGAGATACAATGGATCGTTCTTCCATACCATAATCCCAATTTATACATGGGGTGGACCATTGGAAAGGGTATTCAGATCCTTTGAAGATTCATTCAACTTCATTCAAGCTGAAGAGTTGATCGAAGTTAAATGGGGCCTTAAAGCGCTTGGTGGCCTCCAAATTTGTTTTTGGGGAAAATAGACCATTCGTTTTCTAACCATAAGGTCGATTCACACACGAGGTGGATCTTGGAAAGGGGATTCAAAATCATTCAAAGATTTACTAAACTTTGTCTCATACGAGAAAGTCGACTGGAGTCAAATGGGGTCCCAAAGCACCCAGTGTTCTTCAGATCTATTTTCAATAGTAAAATGAATTATTTGTTAGAATCATAAGGTCGATTCGTGCATAAGGTAGACCATTGGAAAGGGGATTCATATCCCTTTGAATATTCATTTATTTTATGCTCAGACAAAAAAGTTGATTAGAGTCAAACGGGGCTCGAGAGTGCCCGGTGGCCTATAGATCGGTACTCGGAGTATGACCTAGGGTTTACTGTGAATGAGTGAGAGCTAGGAATTTAAGGAGGTTCTTAGGGGGTCCTAGGATGGGTTGTCTATAGAGAGCCCCTCGACAGGTGAGCTTAGAACAAGTTAAGGCCACTGAATGATAGACACCACATCAACGTTGGGAAAGAGGTTTTTTGGTCAATTATGTGGACCTAGATTATGAGGTTGACCAGTTCGATAGGTCGAGGTCAATTCTGAGAACCTAAGGAGAGGAAGATGACTGATTTAGTGGATCGAAGTGAGTTTTAAAATGAGAATAACCGATTCAATGGGTCGAAGATGTGTTAAGATTAATTCTAAGGGGCTAGGGTGACCAATTCGCCAGGCTAAGGTCAAGTGTGTGGACTTAAAGTGATGTCGGGGATGACTAATTCTGAGGATCGAGGTCATTTTTGAGGACCTATAGTTTTAGCGACCAATTTTTAGGGCCGAGGTTAATTTTTAGGACCTAAAGTTGTGACAACCAATTCAGAGGTTGGATGTCGATTTTGAAAACCTTAAGTTTGGACGACCAATTCTGAGGGCCGATGTCAATTCTAAGAACCTAAAGTTATGATAACCAGTTATGATGGTCGAGTTCAATTATGAGGATCTTAAGTTGTGACAACCAATTCTGAGGGTTGAGGTCAATTCTGAGGACCTAAAGTTATGGCATCCCATTTTGAGGGTCGAGATCAATTCTGAGAACCTTATGTTTTGACGACCAATTCTGAGGGTTGAGGTTAATTCTGAGGACCTTATGTTTGTGACGATCAATTCTGAGGGCCAAGGTTAATTCTGAGGACCTTAATTTGTGACGACCAATTCTGAGGCCCGAGGTCAATTCTGAGGACCATAAATTATGATGACCAATTTTGATGGTCGAGGTCAATTCTGAGGACCTTAAGTTGTGATGAACAATTCTGAGGACCTGAAGTTGTGACGACCAATTTTATGGGCTGAGGTTAATTCCGAGGACCTAAAGTTGTGACAACCAATTCTGAGGATCGAGATCAATTCTAAGGACCTGAAGTTGTGACGACTAATTATGAGGGTCAAGGTTGATTCTGAGGACCTAAAGTTTTAGTGCGAGGAATAGCTCTCCTGGTGAAATTTAAATTACTTTGGGGGTGTAAGTGCACCTGCGGTTTCGTTGGGTTTTGTTGTGTAGTATGCTGAGGATAAGAGTGTAAGATTAATCCAGTTGAGAATTTTGAGAGTTTTAAGGGGATTAATGCTCCAAAAAATGATTTTCTTGAGGAGAATGATGTTCCATATTTTTCAAGGATTTTTGGGTAATTTCTGGATTTTTTTGGAATTTTCTAGCATTTTTTGTATAAAATTTGAAAGCGGTGCCGATAAGCAAGCTTGAGGGAGTGCCAATCAGTAATGGCACGGACTCTTGGGCTTTTTTAGTAAGTGAAAAAAGGGTTGTCAAATGGTATGGGTTGGGGCTTCAAAACTTTGCTTATGAGTGGATTGATGAATCTTTGTTGGGATGTAGGTGACTATCTACCCTTGAAGTTTTCCTTTGGAAGCATCAGGAGCTACTCGCATGCAGGTGTAGATAAGGATGTTGCTGGCGCATGATATGGTATCTGGGTTGACGAGGCTTACGGATGCAGATCTGTTGTTGTGATTGTAAAACATGGTATTGATCATGCTATATGCTTGATGTAATGGATTTGCACCTAAAAAGAGAGACTCAAGAAGGCAAGAATGATGATCTTTTTTATTTGATTATCTTGATTTAGTGCCTTACTCTACATGCACTTTAATTTACTGCTGAGGCTTTGATTTGAGAAAAAGTATTTTTTGGAATTTTTGAGTATAGGAAAGCCTTGGTGGCGTGGTTGTGAAAAGCTTCCCTTTGAAGGGACTTATTTTGAGAAAAATGTGTTTTTGGAAATTTTTGGATGAGGAAGGCCTTTAAGGCTTATTGGTAAATGCATGAGGAATATAAATCTTAATGTAAAGTGGATCTTGTTGTCTTTATTGTCGGAGAGACTTTTCGAATGATGGTTTGGCAGAAGCCATTGCCTTAGGTCTTACTCCGAGGCTTTTGTTAGTGACAGGGGACTTGACAGTAGATCCCCAAGTGACTGCAATAATGGCATGGATGTCTTACCACCATAACCCTGCAGCGGTAGTACTGCTGAGACCATGAATGGTCTGGATGCTTGGAAGGAGGGCCACTCTAACTTTCTGAGGGGGCGATAATACTGTTCATGTGGCTTGCAAAGAGGTTTTGTTTGGCAGCCCCTCCTGAGTACCCTTTGGTAGGTGTTCCCAATTTATTTCTCCAGCTTTTCTTCAATTTTGTCCCATCTGTAGAGAGTTGGATTAACTGGTTTGCAGAGCACGGAGCCCCATATCTTTTTTGGTTAGTGCCATGGTGGGGGGACTTACAGCCTATCTTGTAGCTTGAAGAGTATCAGTATGTGCAGTTGGTGGGCTTTCGACAGACTTCCTTCTATTTCCCCTGGAGACTTATGCACTAAATCAGGTGGAAACAAATCTTTCCCCCTCGTATAACAAACTTTTTCCCAGTGGAGGACTTAACTGAATCACTGAAGATGATGCTTAGCTCTTTATGGTAGCGTCATTGGCCATTTATCCATCTGTTACAGTCTGTAATAAGGGACTGGCATGTGTCATGGGACTATCGAAAGTGGTTGTGGAAGCGGGTAGTTGAGAAAACCATAGCAGAAGAAACCAGTCAAAGGTGGTTTGTTGCCTTCGACACCATGTGGTGTTGTGGTTTTGTCCAGGATTTTTACGTTGTACAGAGCGCATACGGAGTGCTAACCAGTAGTGGGAGACTTGGGTGCCTCAGGGGGCCAAAAATGATGATGAAGAGGACCCTCAGGCAGTTAAAAGTAATGTCTTGTAAAGCTTGGGTGATTATATTTGTAAAGCTTGGTAATTATAGGTGTTTTGTCTATTCCAAGGTTTGGAATTATTTTTGTGTAGCTTAGTAAAGGTTAGTTTTTTTTTTAAATATGGCTTAGTCAGTGGAATGGGGTGGTTTATTTAACTCCCTTCACTGATACTTCATGTAACAGCATTGTGCTCCTTATTCAAAAATAAAAATAGATTTTGATCATATTTTATTGTGCCGCTTGATGAGTTTTACATTTAAATTATTTATACCAATCGCTAAGGCATACATAATCCTATTGTTCATATAAATAGTAAAATGGGCCGCCGTTCTCGGAGGTTAGTAAAGAATAGAATTTTATGGAAAAAAAGGGGATGTAACCCATGTAGGGTGCGTGGGCTGCTTACTTACCTCTGGGGGTTTTGATCATTTTTTTGAGTTCCAAAGAAAAAGTTTTTTTGAGAGAATTAGGTCCCGCATATTTATAGATATGGGAAATGAAGAATTTATTTTTAGAATTGAAGGGAGATAACAAGAGTCATAGCGCGTCAAGATTTCGGACTAATGGTAAAATTTCTTGAGTGATCCAGGTTGATTGGATGCGTTATCTCTTCTCCATCAAGGTCCATGAGCATAACATCACCTCCTGAGAGGATTTTCTTCATGATGTAGGTGCCTCTCTAAATCAGTTTGAATTTCCTTTTGGGGTCCTGGACGGGTTCTATGATTTCCTTAAGAGAGAGGTCTCCTTCCTGAACACTACGGTTCTTTACTTTTCGGTTGAATGATCATGTTATCTGACGATGGTACCCCTGTATATAATATAAATCCTTCAACCTCTTTTCATCCAAGAGTGATGGTTCATCCAGTCGGCTCAAATGCCATTCTTCCTCGCTTACTTTACTCTCTAGCATGATGCAGAGGGAAGGTATTTTTAGCTCAACATGTAGGACTACTTTTATGTCGTACACTAGAGAATAAGGAGTAGTCCCACTGGGCACAAGGGACTGCTTTTATGATCATGAATTCATGACCGTTTAAAGCTTTAGTAGAAAACTTTCCTATGATGTCAATTCCCTGGTGGGTAAAGGCTAAGGAAAGGTCATGTTATATAGTTCTCATGGAGGCAAGTGTAGGATATTGGCAAACTGTTGGCATTTGAGGCGTCTTCAAACATATGAAGTGCAATCTTGAACCATTGTGGTCCAATAGTACCCTTGACGGATGATCTTTTTGGCAAGCGTGTTACCGTTTATGTGGGGCCCGTATTCCCTATTGTATATTTTTTACATCATTTCTTTAACATCAACTCTGTAATACAGTGCAAATGGGTTCCATCGAAGTTTCTCTTAAATAACACTTTATCGCAGATAATATACTGGGCAACCAGTTTGCGAAGGGTTGCACAGTCTTGCTTCTCGATTTTTTAGGGATAAATACCATATTTGAGGATGAACCAAATGTCATAGTACCATAACCCGGCCATAGTAGGATCTTCCTCGAGAATGAGTTCAATGTGGTAGCAACGGGTGGGCTTAGCTTATTTTAGAACAGGAAAGGGGCCTTTGTTATTCCCTCAGGCATGTCAACCATGGAGCACAGGGTAACAAGGGCATCATCCAGGCTATTGTTTGCATGAGGCAGGTAGTGTAAGGTGACATATTTGAACTGGGAGGCCGCGATTCTAGGTTGGCATGGAAGGGTATGAGCTTTTTGTCTTTGACTTTCCATTTTTTGAGAATTTTGCCGATGAGGAGGGCAGAGTCTCTGTAGACATCTAGGTTTAGGATTACTTTTTTAAAGGTGATCTTGAGGCCTACAGTGCATGACTCATACTCTGTCATATTGTTGGTACAGGGTAAGTCTTGTTTGATGGTAATGGGGGTATTAGAGTCATCGGGGGAGATTAGGAGTATCCTAATGTCATATCTTTTCTTGTTGGCAACTCCATCAAAGAATATCTACCATCTAAGGTCCTCTTGATAATTGCGAAGAATATCTTCATCCGAGAATTCAGAGACCCAAAATTAGTTCCTTCCACAGGGTAATCAGCAAGGTAGTCGGAGATGACTCTCCCTTTTATAGCTTTCTGCGTGACGTATACAATATCGAACTCGGCTATCAACATCAACCAATGGGCCATTTGATTGGACATAGTGGGATTTTTTAGCAACTATATGATGGGATCCATGCGGGATACTTGTCTGATGGGGAAGGAAAGCATGTAGTGCCATAATTTATGTGTGGCCCAGACCAGGGCGACACATGTTTTCTCCAAAGCAGTGTAGTTGACTTCGTACTCGACCAATTTCTAACTATCATAGTGAATGGATCTTTCCTTGTAGGATTCTTCAATGTATTGGGATATCAAATCCCCTATCGCAGTATCTGTCAAGATTAAGTACAAGAGTAGGGAGAGACTTGGCTGCGAAGGCATCAACACCGGAGGTTGGGTGAGGTATCACGTAATTCGGTCAAAGGTTTCTTGTCAGGCTTCATTCCAAATTTTAGTTGAGTATTATTGAACAAGTTTCAAAATGGGCTCGCAGATAAAAGTTAGTTGGTTGATGAACCGACTGATGTACAGTAATTTACCTAGGAATCCTCAAACTTCCTTCCCTGTCTGTGGTGGTGCCATCTCAAGTATGGTATTTAGCTTGGTCGATTCTGCTTTGATTCCTTTTTCACTGACCGTGAATCCCAAGAGTTTTCCTTTTGTGATGCCGAAAACACATTTTTGTTGGTTTAGTCGCATAATGTATTATCGCAGTTACTTGAAGAACTTTTAAGAGGGGGGAATGTGACCTTCCCTAGTCTTAGACTTAATGATCATATCATCTATGTAGACTTCGACCTCCTTTTGAATAAGGTCATGCAAGATGATTGTGGCAGCCCTTTGGTAGGTATCCCTGACATTCTTGTGTTTGAATGGCATAACGATATAGTAGAAAGTTCCCCATGGGGTGTTGAAAGCGATTTTCTACTGATGGTCAGGGTGCATCTTGATCTGGTTATATCCGATGAATCCATTAATAAACAACATGAGGGGGCGTGACTAACAGTGTTGTCTACAATCATGTCAATATTGGGCAATGGATAATCGTTCTTTAGGGATGCTCTATTCAAATCCCGATAGTCGACGCACATGCGGACTTTCCCTCCTGACTTCGGCATATGGACGATATTGGTGAGCCATGTAGGGTATTCGATTACGCGAATGAAATCCACGTTCAATTGCCCGATCACTTTTTCTTTGATTTTGAGCGACTATTCGATACGAAGCTTCCTTAGCGTCTGTTTGACCGACTTACATTCTGGGAATGTTGGGATCTCGTGTTGAGCTATTTTCAGGTCCATGTCGGGCATGTCATCATAGGACCATGCGAAGACATCTAAAAATTCTTTCTGTAGTTCTTCAAGGTTTGCATGCTCATACTCGTCAAGGGTATACCCTATCCTAATCTCACGTTGATAGCTATTAGAACCGAGATTAATAATAACATTCTCATAATTAATTTAATGTGATTATTTTATTTATTATTCTCCTTATTAAGATCAGTTAAGAATTATTCATTTACAAAATCATTATCATCAAAATGTTGATTAGAATCAAGACAATTAATATAAGGCACAACAAGATACTCAAAATTCTTATTTATTTAATTTTTGAGAAAAATAGCATTGAGAACCTCGCCAAAACATCTCTCGATTATACATTGATATCGGGAACAAAAACATCAGGTGAAGATATTAGTATAGGGTGAAAAGCAGGGTCAGGTTAAACTTGATCAAGTTGGACAGGCATGATATTCTAGTTGAGGAGAGGCATGTCAACATCTTTGATTTTAGTAGACGAGTCTGACAGCGTTACATCTAAGCGGATCATGCAGAGACTCAGCCCAAGTATCTGTAGGTTGAATGAGTCCTTAAACTAACTTTCCTCAGAATCCTCGATAACTATCGTGGCTTTCTCGGTGAGAGGTTGTGCTCCATATTGGCAGTCTTTGGCCCAAGATTTATTGTCTTAAAAGAAGATTTCCAGCCCCGATTTAATCTTCTTATCGACATGGTCATACCATGGTTCAGGGAAGTCTTTACCCTCCTTGATAAACCTTCTGTTCAAAGAGTCTCTCAAAACAGTATTTTCTTCCTCTATGATTCTTTTCGATCGTGGTCGCCAGAGTGCTTTGAGTTCTTCTTGTGAAGGTTGGTAACCCAGGCCACATGAAGGAAAGGCCTCCTTCAGGACTATGGGTTCAAGGATCCCTTGGTGGCATTGATATAGCCCCATTCTGAGTAGTAAGTGCATGTTCTTGAATATATAATAAATCACATTGACGTTGCCATGAGGGTTGTGTTTCTGACATACGTCTTTGAAATTTTCTCCTACTTGAAGGGGAAGTGGATAAACTCTGAAGCCAGAGAAGAGCATTCCATTTATCCCATTATGGATTTCTAATACTAGGTTATTAGTGTTGGCATTATCTGTACTTTCGTCATCTCCTAAGATGGTGATAACCTAGCCTTTGGTGAAGATATTTAGTTTCTGATGAAGAGAATAAGACACCCCTTGAATGTTGTGGAGATATGGACGGCCAAGGACTAGATTGAAACATGCAGGTATATTAATGACTTGGAAATCGGTGACGGGATTGATAGGGCTAGCTCCTATTGTGAGTTTTATGGACCCCATTACATCTCATCGGTTATTGTCATAACCACGCACGACGAGGAAGTGGGAGTGAGATCACTGACTTTTAATCCCAATTAATTAAAGGTTCTAAGAGGATAAAAATTAAGGGCGGATCCGTTATCAACGAGTGAGAGTGGGACTGTCTTTCCCAAGACTTCAACGGAGATATTGAGGGAATAATTAGGATGAGGGCCGATCTTCGATATATCTTCTTCAAAAACGGAGAGGAGTCTGGAAGAGGTCAAGGACGCAACCACGTTTAAGTCTTCTTCGAGAGTAGTAGAAGGAGGGACTATAGGCTATGTCATTTGAATTGTCAAAATCATCCCCCCATCCGGTGGAGGCTATGTCTTCTTGCCAAGGGAAATAAATGACTTCAATAACCTTGACGGCTTCATCGTACAAATATTATAACTTAGTGGGGAGGTGTAGGAGGGAAGAAACCAACCGTCCCTTATGCTTCAAAGCGGTGAGTGATCAATGCTGTAAATTTCACATATCTGTCAAAATTCATTGGCCACTATCTGTACAATATTCTCTACACTAACTTCTTCAACATGTACCACCCATTCATCTGAATCACGAGCCCATTTTTGAGCTTCCATTAACAATCCATTGAATTTGCAATAATCAATAGAGATCTCGGTGGGAAATTTTAGCCCAAACTCCAAGAGTCGATTCAACACAACTGGTAACTCCATGTCTTTCTCTTCAGACCGGGTACAAAAGGCAAATGCGGGTCTTAGTTAAGCATGTTGGGTGTAGAAGGAAATATGGGCAAGCTTTGAGTGGTTTAGGTGATATTATAGGTATGATGGGTGCTTTATAGGGCACGATTTTAGTAGATAGGTCAAACTTTGAGTCACTTTCTAAAAAGATGGCATTTGCATGAGCCGAAAATGGGTTATGAGTGGTATTGGGTTTAGTATTGGTTGGTGAGGTGATGATATCCCGACCAATTAGGCTTTGGATCATATTTTGAAGGTGGAAGCATTAGTTTGTGGTATGGCCAGCGGATTGGTAAAAATCACAATAGGCATCAGTTTTGAAGTTTTTAAGGAGTGGATTTGGTAACGATTGGGGGTCCAAGGTTTGATGAGGTTTTGGCTCAATAGGACCTGGTAGACTTTGGACAAGAGAGCATGTATCTCAGTGTATTCCTTCTTATCAGAATTAGGGCGACTTTACAATGCCCAAGAGGTAGTAAGTTGGGAAATGTTGTTGATAGTTGAGACTGTAGCACTGGATGGCTTCTCATACTTCCATGGATTGAATTGTTTGGTCACTTTCTTTGACTTGGATTCCACTTTGGTGATGCCTTCTTTAATTTCTACATTAGACTTTCAAAGGGATTGGAAGTGTGGGTAATATTGTCCTCCCATGGACGACTGGATATGAGGCAAGAAGTTTTTATTTATGATACTGACTTGTTCTTCCTTGAAGGGCCTATTGGTCATGGTAGAAGCTTTCACTCTCCACCTTCCTATGAAGCTACTAACTGTTTCCCCAGGGTTCTACTTATGAAGCTCTAAATCTTAGTGCATAACCTCTAACTCCTCATTGTACTTGTACAGAGACATGAATTCTCGGGCGACATCTTCATAACTACGCATTCTGAATTCTTTGAGGGACAGAAACTAATAGAGGGCGCTTTCTTTCAAGGTCTTCTGGAATATCTGGGCCATTATCTATTTAGAGGCACCAAGGAGGGTCATGTGTCGATGATAGCTTCGAAGGTGAACAGTTGGGGGTCTGCTTCCCCCAAAATTCTCGATGTTTATCATCTTGAACTTCTCTGGCAGTCTGGCTTTGGGATAGGGAGACATATGGGTGTAGTCCATGTAGTTTTCGAATATCTTCACTTGGTCAAACCTCTTGTCAGCAGTTTGAGGTCTTCCTTGACCTTGTTCAGTTCCTCCTCTTTAGGATCTATGGGTACTGGCAAGTTAGCCCCTGGTTGGGCATGGTTCGAAATAGGTAGTCGAGATGATAAAGGACCATGGGTAGGGGGCACGCAAAACATGATGATACTCTTTTGGGACAAGGAAAGAAAACATAGGCTCGGGAGCAGGTGGACCCATGGCACAAGGAAAGAAAACATCAGGTTCATCGGGAATCTGGTCTCGGTGATGCTGTATTTTATGGACCTCGATTTGAAGGTTGTCAATCTTAGAACTGAGCTCGGCTAAGATGATCATGAAATCGGGGTTCACATTCGGTGCTTAGTTAGTGTTCTCCATGAAGAAGTCATGAAGGTAATTCCCAAACTCGAATGAAGTATCAGAAGAACTGACAGAGCTTTGGTACGATTTGACGAAGGACCGAAGCCAACAGGGAGCCATGCTAAAATCAGGTATCCGATCGACCTAAGAGGAAAAACGGTTTGAATTTATTTTTGAAAGGAGGGAGAAGATTTTTTTTTAATTTGGAAGAATGAGGAAAAAGGCTTTTGGTATTTTTAATTTTTGAAAAAGGGAGGGAAAAAGGAGAGGAATCTCAGAATGATTATTACTATTATTATTATTATTATTATTATTATTATTATTATTATTATTATTATTATTATTATTATTATTAGGTTCTCACTTGTATTAAGTTTGTCTAAATACAGAAAAAATGTTGGACAGGGCTTGAGCCTGCGAAAATAGGGTTTGAAAATATTTAAGACACGTTTGGACTTATTTCCACGCTCACGGACGGGGTCGTGTTTTGTAAAAAAACAAAAATAGCACGAAAACTTGGGCGGCGTGCCAACCAAAATTTTGGCAGAGTTTCGCATGGTAACCGGCGAAATAAATATGAGTGCCTTAGGTTTAACACCTATATGAGGTTTATGTAATTGTTGGGCTAGTGGAAGGGTTCCCCTTTGACATGACTTCCACGATATACCTCTTGCCTATAAGGGCAACTAGTCATCGGTACGTGTGGACAAGTCATTTGATATACCTAAGTGTACGTGAATTGCCTCATTATATACCTTATTGGGATAGTACATGTGAATGAGTTTCCTGTTATATACCTCCCATTATGAGTTCGGGCAAGCAGTACGATGCGAGGGGAACTATTCGATATATGTTGAAAGTACAAGGACAATGGAAGGTGAGAGTCATATTGCTTAGGCTAACTGTGACTCACCGGACCAGTGCTCATAAAAAAAATGACCTCCCAATACGGGACAAAATTTTGATTAATATTTCCATGCTCTTAGTGATGTAGTGTGCAAAAAATCATGAGTCTTAATTAACATATTGTGGAGAGAGAATTGTTTTATCACTTTTTTTTGGCATGATGAGTAAAGGGAATGCTACACTAATGGGGGAGCATAAACAAGTATTAGAACAAATAAGTCTAGCATGGAGAATATACTACGCATGGATACATGTGAGTGAGTAAGTGATATGGGAGTATATACAAGTGAACGAGTGTGGTAGTGATCCTATACATGGATTAAGTACAAGTGATGTGTGATATGTGTAAATGAGCATATATACAAGTTTGAGAAGTGTGGGTGTGTGCTAGTGAAGCCTAAGCATGGATATTCTAAGTGGTGTGTAAAGCATGTGAGTATAAAGTAAAGCAAAGTGTAAATGTGTGAAGTGTACATAGAGAGTATATACAATTGTGTGAACTGTATGAGTGAAAAGTTATATATACGTGAGAGGGAGATATACAAAAATATAAATAGATGAGAAAAGGAAACATACAGGTAGGTTCATACGCACACATGCAGAAAAGAATAACACCCATGCAAAAAACAGAGTCTAGTCCTCTTAAAATGTCCCCAGCAGAGTCACCATTGTGGCCATCCCAAAGTTGGGGTTGGGGAGGTCTCTCAAGGAGGAGGATTCTTCATCCCCACCCATTTCCTTCCCTTTCGGCGTGCGCGCAGGATTGCATCCTTTCTCGGGGGGCTCAATCGTCATTGATGTGGGGTGATATGTAGAGATTGAGTCGCCAACCTATTTTTCAGAAAACAGGCAAAAGAAATGTTACCCCCTCGAGAAAACGACATCAACAACATTATTGATTCATGCGAAACCAATTAGTTCAAGGATCGGGGAGTAAGTTACGGAATGGGAAGGTGTTAGGAACCCATCCAGCCCTTTCGGTCTCTCATGGTCATGTGTTAATCTTCTCCTATTAAATTCTTTTATGTGTGTGCTTATGTGCATAATATAAATGAGAATCGAATCTTTTGATTCGCGTTATGGATAAAGGTGGAGCGAGGTCATCCTTAGGAGTGTTCCCAGAATAGTAATTCAAAATACAATGTAAGTGTTTGCCGATTCACAAGTCGTTATAAAATAACGAATGCGTATATCGGACAAGACACAAGCAAGCATATAAAATATATTAGGGATATATAATAAGAACACGGTAAGAAATGTATGTGGAAGGACTTGAGTCTAGGGATTTATCCAAGACGCCTACGTAGCCTGGGGGCATCAATGTCCACATAGTTCAAAGACAATATGAGGTGGGATTTAACCCATAAATCCAATCGGGGATTTTGCTTATATGTGTGTTTGTTGGAAAATGTGTTTTAGTGTGAGAAAAAGTGACCAGAATTGCCCGATTGGAATTTACGAGTAAACCCTTTTTGGGGGGTTTTGTATGAAAATAAAGTATGTGCAAATACTAATAATAAAGGTTTGGAATTAAGGTATATGATGTAATGAAATAAAGTACTAACGTTAAAATAAAGCGATTAAGGATAAAACAAGGGAATTTTTAAGACAAGGGTGAAGAGTTGGACCTTCTTATGAAGACTTGGAATAGATCTTAATTGTAGATGAGCTGATCTCACGATGATATGATGGAGGTATGAGGAGATGGGTGATAATTTTCTAAAAGGAGTATGAAAATGATGGAGGGAATGTGGGAAATGGTATTTTTGTAAGGACATTATTTTAATAGTCCTCAATGCATTAGAGTATATCGTATACCGCTGCAATTGTCAAAGACTTATTGAAGATCAATCATGCGTCAAGACAGATCCTAACATCAAAGTTCTTCAACATTCAAGCCTCCGCGAGATTAATTTTGGTAAGGTTGTGTTTAAGTACCTTAGCATTTCACTTAGAGTGTTGGAATATTTTTTCAAAATATTTTCTAAGTGTTGGAGTGGAGTGTTTCATCAAAAGTATTTTTTTTAAGTTTTGAGGCAGAGTATTTTCTGGAAAAATAGAAAATTAATTTTTAATTATTTTCATTTGAGCGACAGCCTTATGTCGCGCGAAGCTCGATCAAGCGACGTGTGTCACCGTTCGAGCGACATTCCTATTTTGTTCGAGCGATGCGCCGCCTTAAGTTTTTATATAAAGCGTGTTAAATCACTATGTTTTCGTTAAGAAGACCTGACATTTTTTATTTTGCACAAACTGCAAACCAACATAATTTTTTATCTTCTTCATTAAAGGGTTTAATACTTTTTTATTTTCAATTCACAAAGCATCCCAATCTTTAGGTGAATTATTTTGGAACCCAAGATATAACTTTGGTGAAGTTTTTCCCTTGTAGATAGGGTAAATCTATGGCTAACAATTGCGTGCTGATTGGGGGTGCTTGAGGGTGTTCCTAGCTAAGTTTGATTGTGTGTTCATGTGGACTGATGCGGTTGTTCCATTGCTGACTCTAGGCTATGCGCCTATGTGATTGTTCCAAGGAGTTATTATTGTAGCTTTCATTGTAATCTTTGTAAGTTGCGATTTATTATTTTATAGTGAAATAAAGGTTTTGCCAGAAAGGAATTTTTCCTGAAATCTGTGAGTTAGCAATTTTATTTGTAATGGTTTCACACACACACACACACACAGTTGTATGTTTAGGGGATGAATTAATTTGGTTTGTAATTTGTCACTGATTAAATAAGGTTAACCTGGAAATTTACGAATTCGGTTTAATTAGTATCACACATACGAGTTTTATAAATTTGTATCAGAGAAGGTTACTCAAATTTACCAAGTATTCCTTTCCCGCAAAATTTGTGTGATATTGATTTTTTTTTAAATCTATTTTTTTGAAAAATCGCAATTTTTCGATGGAGCACTTATATAATCAGATGCCCACTTTTTACTGGTCTAATGAAAGCACATATGAAATCACAGTTAAAGGCCATTGGTGAGCGTGTTTGGGTAGTTTGTGAAAGAGGGTGGACGCCTCCCATTGTCACTGTAGATAATGTAACATCTTTAAAACCTGTGACTAGCTGGACTGAGTACGAATTTAAATGGAGCACTTTTAATTCACATGGGCTGAGTGAAATTTATGGTGCCGTCACTCCTGAGGAGTTATGACATATTATGACGTGCACCACATCAAAATAAGCGTGGGACATTTTACAACTTACCCACGAAGGCACTAAAGCGGTCAAAGAGTCTAAAATTTAAAATTTAACTACTCAATTTGAAACGATTACCA
Source organism: Sambucus nigra (assembly GCA_949130495.1). Taxonomy (NCBI): domain Eukaryota; kingdom Viridiplantae; phylum Streptophyta; class Magnoliopsida; order Dipsacales; family Adoxaceae; genus Sambucus; species Sambucus nigra. Next base: position 470,238,213 of record OX422218.1, read on the forward strand.
TGCTTGAATTTGAGTGTTTTGATGATTTTTATGCACATTTATCTGACATTGTCAACACTCGTTTCAATCTTGGTGAGATTATACCTGATGCACGAGTGGTTAAAAAGATTTTAAGATTGTTGCCTAAATATTTTATCCCAAAACTGACTGTTTTGAATAACTTAGGTAATTTGGGCAATTTAAAACTATAAGAGCTGGTAGGAGACCTCCAGATAGAGGGATAATACTGAAAAGTGTGACTGTGTGATAATTTATTAATTTGCAAGTTTCCAATTAAAACTTATTTAATTCATCCCCTACACATGCATCTAAACATCATAAATAATTCAAACCATGCATGAAAAATAAAGACGACCGATTCAGGAAAAAAACCCTTTCGGGTAAAAACCTTTTATAAACACTTTGAAGAATTCACAAGACCTTTGACTTACATACAACCTGATAATCTCCCACAAGTGTGTAATGCACGGTGCCTTTAGAAAATTCTTCAAAGATACGAGAGACAGTGAAATACCCTCCAGGCATCGGTTCATCGTCTTCGGCTCGTCCACACGCAGAATGACTACGCTCGGTATCCACCAATCAAAATATGGAGATCCCTTCTCCACAAAGGTTGAACAAAAGTAGAGCTGTCTTCTTGGGTTACAAAAGGATTCACAAAGGTTTGGCAATGATGTGTGAATCAAAACATGAGTTTGGGAACTCAAAAAGGTGAACACTTGCTAATAGAACTCTCAAAAACGTCTTTCCAAGTCTTGCAAAACAACTCCCCCGAAGTTGGTTTATATAGGGAAACCACAAAAGAGTTTTACAAGTCTAAAACTCTGCCAGCGTATAGGTACCCCGAACCGATTCGGGTGTACCGCGAACCGATTCGCCCCCCGAACCGGTTTGGCCTGCGGTTCACGAAAATTCGCTGGCCAGGGGAAAACATACACAACATTCTCTAAAGATTTTTCTCCATTTTCAAAGGGCCATAACTTCTTCACCGTAGCTCGGATTGAGGTCTCGTTTCTTTCAGTGTCTTAATTGCGGCGATCTCTTCAAATTTCTAGTTGGCCAAACCTCCGGATGGTGGTTGTAAAATTAACAAAATGCCCTTGAACTTCCATATCTTGCCTTTTTCACTGTTTTGACTTCTCTTGCGTATCACTTGCATTAAGTCCCTAAAATCATGGAACGTGAAGTCGTTGAGGCAGATGTGGGACACATGTTGGAGATAATGAATGCTTAATCCTAGGAATTCGGATTGAGGCCGTCATGTGACGTCGTGAAGTGACGTGCCAAATGTAGCGGCGTACGACATACACAAATGTAACATATTGGACATGAGAAAAATGTCCTTACAAATCTCTCCATATGTCTATACCGGTACATACATAAAAAATCCGAATTATCAAATACCAAAATTGCCTATACAAATCTACCCTTCCATGAACCCAAAACTAGAAAGATACAAATGAATAAGTCTTCGTCGTTTGTTCTTCAAATCTTCAGGAATCACAAAGCTTTTCTCATCAGGGTGTGCAATTCAATGATCATAAATGTAGTACCTACACACATGAGATAAAACAAATACCAAGTGACGTATCGAGTTTGAAATGAGATAAACATAGATACCAATTTATGATGAAAGCATAAGTCAAATAAATTCAAACTCCCCCATAAAATGATAATTCTTTCTCTCCCTTTTTATGATGTCCCCAAATAGACAAATGAGAAGAATAAATCAAACAAGCAAAGTCGGGGTGTCACGGTATTCAAAACAAGGCATCAATCAAATGAAAAATGCGCTCTTGCAAAGAGATACTCAAAAAAATCTTCACAAACTATTTTTTTATTTTTCAAATTTTTCATACAAAAATAAGATACCAATTTGAAAACTATGATACAAAAATCACACCATGGAATTAAACTTAAAAAACCAAGTCATGGAAACGGAATGTATGGGTGTGAACACATTCGATAGGTAAATCGACTCAATCAATCATATGTGCACGATGCATACGTGTACTCCTAACAAATGAACATCAAAGGTATCCTTAGGTGTAAAAAGTTGTTGAATTTAGATGACATCGTCTTATGCAAATCAACAAATCAAAGTCAAATGATTTTCACACCAATAACGTCCAAAACTATTTAGCGCTTTTTCAAGATTTTCAAGGACGTGCAAACCCGTTATAAAATCTCCAACCAAACTCCCTCATATATATTTTCTTTTTAGAGGCAATCTAAATTCTCAAACATTGGAGAATTGGTGAAAAAACCTAACTGGCCCATAATTGGCATGAATTTCTTTTTATTGCCTATAAATTTTTTCGGGCTCTTTTAAACCTCTTTGAACCCCGGATAATAAAATTCCTCCATTTTTTAGGTCCAATTTAACGGTGTCTTAGTATTCGCAAAGGCTAAATGACCCTTTCGCAGTCCTTCCCCATTTTCAAATAAAGCACACAAACTCACAAAACGGTTCTTATATGCACAATTTTCTTATCAAAATTTATCGCGCTTGGTTCGTTTTAAGGACATGATTGAAGTGAAAACACCCAACCAACATGTGATAAGACAAGCACCATAATCAAATAAATCCATGCATGTGTGCAATAAAGGAAATCATGAGTCAAACATGTAGGAAGTAACACTAAATTACATCTCAATGATACCAAACATTGTAAATCACAAAGATGACATGATATATTGTCTCAAAACACTATCAAATAGTCACATGAAAAATGGAATAATGTTGTGACTCGGTCATCCTAAGTGTCCATCCATAAAAGGTGCAAACAAGATATAAAAATCTTTTTGGATTTTCTCAAAGTTTTACCAAATAAAATCTTTTTGTATTTTTCAAAAAATTTCAAAAAAAAAAAGAAAAACATACAAAAATGATACATACTAGCAATAGGCAAATAATGTCATCATGAAAAATATCCTATGCTAGTAAACAAGTCAAACCTCAATCATGAGGTGCGGAGGGGTTTTCCAAAGGTGGTGACAACTTATGAAAAACCTCCATCAATTCTTGTGAAGTTTTGACCAAAAACTAAACTTGCTCACCTAAATGTGCAACCTCTCTCATGTAGTCTCCGGGAGCATGTAAAGTATCATGTGTGGGTGCATGTGTGCCAGAAACACGTGTAGATGCAAAACGTGACACATAACCCAACTTAAAACAAAATTCCCTAAGGTGTCCTTTCCTTTTGCAATGGGAGCAAATGTAAATAGGCCTAGGAACACCTCTCTCAAAAACTCTAGGACGCGCTCTCCTAATAGGAATGGGATGCCTAGGTGGGCTAGGGTGAGACTTACGTGAATTAAACACTAAAGTGGGAACCGGCTCGGGTTCTAATTGGGAAGTAGGAGCACCGTCATGACTTATTCCTAAATTCTCACCTTTACCCTTAAGAACCACCTTTTCAACCTTCTTAGGTGGGTTCTCAAAATTGACTTTGACCTCCTTGGCACATTCGAGATCACTCTCGAGTTGGGATACACGTGTCATCAAACTAGACGACGTGTTGGTTAAAACACATTTCTCCTTTTTCAAAACCTCCTTCTCTTTCTCCAAATATAAAACCCAACGACCTAAATCTAGATTATACTTCTTTATTTTCAAGGTCTCGGTGTACAAATATCTAAAGGCTTTTTGGAGCTCACTTTCATCTCCACTATCCTCCTCGCTTTCTTCCTCACTCGAAGAACACAAATCACTATCATCGCTCTCGTGTGCACTCTCGTGAGACAAAATGCGTGTGCTCACACGACTAGAAAAAGAGATAACCATCCCATGTCCTACACCTTTATCGGACTCATCTCCCTCATCACCCTCACTATCACTAAGAGTGGCGGGCATAGCAGTCTCTTTGGCCTTTCTCCTTATCCGAGTAGGACACTCTTTAGCTATGTGCCCTTTGCCCTCACACTCAAAGCACTTGATCTCATCCTACTTGTCACTATCTTTGGCCTCCACTTTATTTTTATTTGACTCAAAAGATCTCTTTTTGTTGGAAGAATTTTCTTTATTCATTTTGAGAAACTTTTTAAAAAAATTCGCAAACAAGGCCATATCAAAATCTTCCTCAGAATTAGACTCATAAACATTTTCTTTCTTTTTATTAAAATGAGTCTTTAAAGCAACGCCATTATCCTTAGCCTTAATGGTTTTGGGAAACATGTCAATCTCATAGGTTTGAAGATCTCCTACAAGTTCTTCCAACTTAAGTGATTTCAAATTTCCCAAAGAGTTCAAAACAGTGACTTTAGGAATAAAATGTTTTGGAAGAGATCTCAAAATATTTTTAACGACACGCGTGTTATCAATCACCTCACCCAAATTAAAACTGGTGTTAACAATGTCCGACAAACGTGCATAAAAATCATCAAAGCATTCAGATTCAGACATGGTGATAGTCTCAAATTGGGTGGCCAAATTTTGTAACTTAGATTCTTTAACCGCGTTCATACCCTTATGTGTCAATTTCAAAGCATCCCATGCATCTTTAGATGTGGTGCACGTCATAATTCGGCGGAACTCCAGGGGAGTGACTGCTCCAGAAATAGCACTCAAACCACGGGAATTAAAATTAGACATTTTATAATCATCTTCAGTCCAGGATGACACGAGTTTTAAAGAGGTGGTATTATCAACGGTGACCGTGGGGGGTTCCATCCATTTTCACAAAGCAACCAAACACGCTCGTCAATAGATTTTAAATAGATTTCATACGAGATTTCCAGTAGGCATAATTAGATCCGTCAAACATAGGCATCTCATTATATAAGTGCTCCATGAGAAAAATTGCGAATTTTCACAAACTTGATTTTAAAAAATCAATATCACACAATTTTACGAAAAATAGGAATACGCGACAAATTAGTGTAACCTGCTCTGATACCAATTTGACGACGTGAGAAGTCAAATTGTATCAAACAAAATAAATCCTTGAAAAATCAGGATCACGCGATAAATTAGCGTAACCCGCTCTGATACCAATTTGAAAAAAAATATGAAGAGTTGTGTTCTTGGGTTACAAAAGGATTCACAAAGGTTTGGCAATGATGTGTGAATCAAAACATGAATTTGGGAACTCAAAAAGGTGAAGACTTGAGCTAATAGAACTCTCAAAAACGTCTTTCCAAGTTTTGCAAAACAATTCCCCCGAAGTTGGTTTATATAGGGAAACCACAAAAGAGTTTTACAAATCTAAAACTCTGCCAGCGTACAGGTACCCCGAACCGATTCGGGTGTACCGCGAACTGATTTGCCCCCCGAACCGGTTTGGCCTGCGGTTCACAAAAATTCACTGGCCAGGGGAAAACATACACAACATTCTCCAAAAAAAATTCTCCATTTTCAAAGGGCCATTACTTCTTCACCGTAGCTCGGATTGAGGTGCCGTTTCTTCCAGTGTCTTCGTTGCGACGAGCTCTTCAAATTTCCAGTTGACTGGACCTTCGAACGATGGCTGTAAAATTACCAAAATTCCCTTGAACTTCCATATCTTGCCTTTTTCACTGTTTTGACTTCTCTTGCATATCACTTGCATTAAGTCCCTAAAATCATGGAACGTGAAGTCGTTGAGGCATATGTGGGACACATATTGGAGATAATGAATGCCTGATTCTCAAAATTCGAATTGAGGCCGTCATGTGAGATCGTGAAGTGACGTGCCAAATGTAGCGGCGTACGACATACACAAATGTAACATGTTGGACATGAGAAAAATATCCTTACAAATACTTAGAGTCCAGTCTAGGAAGGGAGAGGAAGTGTCAAGGAGAGAGAAGAAAAAGAAAGTGAAAGTTTGTGAGTCCGACTCTGAGGGTGAGGTTGATTTTGATATGGAAATTCTTTCGGAAAATTTTAAAAAGTTTCTCAAGTTTTCAAAACAATATTCTTCCAATAAAAGATCTTTTAAGAAAAATAAAAATGAGGCCAAAGAGAGCGGTGAGAAGGAGGAAGAAGAGAAGTGTTTTGAGTGTGAGGATAGGGGCATAGAGCTTTTGAGTGTCACACTAGGATAAGGATAAAGGGCAAGAAAATTTCCATGCCAGCCACTCTTAGCGATAGTAAGGAAGAGGTGAAAGATTCCAACGATGAGTCTTCACATGGAAAATTTGTCGCCTTTTTAGATAGTCGCGAGAACACACCTAGTTTGTCCCACAATGATGAGGATACTTGTGCATGTGAGACCCCCAAGGAAGACGATATTTTGACTGTTTTGAGTGAGGGTGATAGTGAGTATAAAAGTGGAAATGAAAGTGAGCTCCAAATTGAGTTTAGAGATTTGTACGTCGAGACCCTAAAGACTAAGAAATTGAATAAGGAGTTAGGTATTAGGGTGAGAGATTTGGATAGAAAGATTAAGAGTTGAGGGTGTTTGAGGCGAGAGCAAGTCAACTCAAGAAGGTGAAGGTTTCTTTGAGTGAACAGTTGATTATTTTAGATCGGGAAAAGAGTGATTTAACCAACACTGTGTCTAGTCTGATAACACGTGTATCCCAAATCGAGAGTGATCTCGAACGTGCCCGAGTGGTCAAAGTCCCTTTAGAGAAAGCATCTAGGAAGGTTGGAAAGATGGTTTTCAATACATTTTGGGTGATGTTGAGAGACGAGGAATAGGTCATGAAGTGCATCCACTTCCCACGTTGCACCCGAGCTGGTTCCCGAGTTTGTGATTGATCCATATGGCTCTCAACCCAACCCACCTAGTCATACTGTATCTGATAGGAGAGTGCGCTGGAGACATTTTGAGAGAGGTGCACCTAGGCCTGGTTATGTTTGCACTCATTGCAAAAAGAGTGGACACCTTAGGGAGTTTTGTTTTAAGTTGGGTTATGTATCACGTTTTACACATGATCACACACACGAACCCACATACAATGCTCCGGATGATTACACGAGAGAGTTTGCACATCTTAGGGAGAAGGTAAAGTTTTTAGTCAAGACTTCACATGACTTAATGGATGTTTTTATAGGATGTCACCACCTTAGAAAACCTCCACCGCACCTAACAGTTGAAGTTTAAACTCGTTTGCTAGCATAGGATGATTTGCATGATGATATTTTTTTTGCCTATTACTAGTGTGTACCTTTTTTCTAATTATATTTTCCATTTTTGATATATTTTTGGAAAAATACAAAAATATTTTCTGTTTTTTTAAAGATTTTTTTTTTTAAAAAGACAAAAGATTTTTGCAGTTTGTTTTGCACCATATATAAATGGACATTTAGGACGATCGAGTCACAATTTCATTTCATATCCATGTGATGATTTTAATGTGTTTTGATATGCGTCATCATTTCATTTTTGTGCTTTACAATGTTTGGAGTCATTGAGATGTGATTTATCATTACTACCTACATGTTTGAATCATGTGTTCCTTTATTGTACAATTGCACGGATTTGTTTGACTATTGTTCTTGTCTATCCAATGTTGGCCGATGTGTTTTCATTTCAATTATGTCTTTAAAACAAACCAAATGCGATAAAGCTTGTCAATGAAAGTAGTGCTTGTAAAAGCCGTTGTCGTGAGTTTGTGTGATTTATTTAAAAAACGAGGAAGGGCTACGAAAGGTACTTATTTATCCTTTGCGATTGAGCCACCGTTTAAATCGGACCTAGAAAAAGTATGGCACAAAAACAGAAGCCAAGGTCCAAAGAGATTTAAAAGAATCCAAAAAAATTTAAAGGCAATAAAAAGAAAAATATGCCATAAAGTGGGCCAATAGGTCTTAGATTTATCACCTCAAAAGAAAAAATAAAAAGCATTATTATTAATGAGGGAGTTTGGATGGAATATAAAACGGGTTTGCATGTCCTAACCAAGTCATGAAAAGGAGTTATATAGTTTAAGACGTTATTGGAGTGAAAAACATATCTGACTTTGATTTGTCGATTTGATTAAGACGATGTCATCTAAATTCACATTTTCGACACCTCGGGATGATTTTGAGATTCATTCGTTAGGAGTACACATCTTCATCGTGAACATATGTTATGCGTGATTGCATTTATTTGCCTATCGAATATGTTCACACCCGTTCATGCCATTTCCATGATTCGGTTGTCTTAGTGTAAATTCAAGGTGTGTGATTTTTATAAAATTATTTTTGCATTTTTGTTTAAAAAATTGAAAAACAAAAATAGTTTATGGATGATTTTGAGTTACTCCTTTGCATGAGCGCAGTTTGATCCATGTTTGCTATGAATTTGTTGTCGTGACACTCCATGTTTTGTTTATTCTTTCCTTGACTATTTCGGTCAAATAAAAAGGGGGAGAACGAATTATGGGGGAGTTTTTGCATTATGGGGGAGATTTGATTATTAATTGATTTGTTCTTATACCATTTCAAACTTGATGCGTCGTGAAGGTTTTGCTTTGTCTCATGTGTGTAGGTACAAAATTGAATATCATTATTTTGCACATCCTGAAAAGAAAAATTGAAAATATTTGAAGATTTTTAAAGAAAAGTTTAATAGTTGCATCTTTAGTACTTTTCAGTTTTGGGTTCATGGGAGGGTATTGGATTTGTATAGGCATTTTGATTTGATAATTCAAATATTTTTATTTTGTACCGGCATAGACATAGGGGGAGATTTGTAAGGTCGTTATTTTAATAGTCCTGATACATAAGAGCATGTCGTATTCCGCTACAACTGTCGAAGACTTATTCAAGATCAATCATGCGTTAAGACGGATACGAACATAAAAGTTCTTCAACATTTAAGCCTCCGCGAGATTAATTTTGGTAAGGTTGTGTTTAAGTACCTTAGCATTTCACTTGGAGTGTTGGGATATTTTTTACAAAATATTTTCTAAGTGTTGGAGCGGAGTGTTTTGTCAAAAGTAGTTTTTTTTAAGTTTTGAGGTGGAGTATTTTCTGGAGAAATCAAAAATTAATTTTTTATTATTTTTATTCGAACGAAAGAGGATCTCGTTCGAGCAACAGTCTTATGTCGCACGAAGCTTGTTCGAGTGATGAGTGTCACCGTTCAACTGGCCTGCCTATTTCGTTCGAGCGACACGTCGCCTTAAGTATTTAATATAAAGCGTGTTAAACCACCTTGATTTCGTTAAGAAGACCTAGCATTTTTCATTCTACACAAACTGTAAACCAGCAAAATTCTTTGTCTTCTTCGTTTAAGGGTTTAATCCTTTTTGTTTTCAATTAACAAAATATCCCAATCTTTAGGTGAATTATTTTGGAACCCAAGATACAACTTTGGTGAAGTTTTTCTCTTAAATCTATGGCTAATAACTGCGTGTCGATTAGGAGTGCTCGAGGGTGTTCTTGGATGAGTTAGACTGCGTGTTCATGTAGACTTTTGCGGTTATTCCATTGTTGACTCTAGGTTGTGTGCCTATGTGATTGTTTCAAGGAGTGATCATTGTAGATTTCATTGTAATCATTGTAAGTTAGGATTTATTATTTTATAGTGAAACAAAGGTTTTTCCCGAAAGAAAGTTTTAATTCTTAAACCCTTTATATACCAAACCGATACGGGGCTGGGACTTCGAAAAATACTTTTTCTTACAAATTTTCTCCAGTAAGGTTCTCAAAGCATATTTCCTCTCATCTTCAACCACTAGCCCTCACTTTTCACAAGTTTTGAAGATTCAATTGGTGTTTTCTCAAAAGGAGTTCAACTTTCTACTCAGATTTTTATCCAACTAATAACAGGCATGAATACTCTATTCCTTTCCTTTAGTATTATGCATTTTAAGTGTTGCCTAAACCTTAATTTAATATTTTCTTAAAATCAATTAGCAATATAATTAGAGAAAGTGAACACTAAAACTTGGGGATATTTTTGTAAACTCTTTTAATATGAAAAATATTCATAACCCTTGGGTACGTAGGATTCATGAGTGAATTTTGGATTTTGTGGGTGTAGGTTGCATGTAGAAAAACCCTAGTCTTGAAATAAATGAATTTTTGGGGTATATAACTCATGTAATTTGTGTTGAGGTAATGAAATTGGAATTTTGTTGTATTAATGATGAAATCTCGGTGTAATTAATTTAAAATAATTAAATGGAATTAATTGGGTATTTTGCCGATGTGATAATTAAATTAAGATTTAATTAAATTGGACTATCATGCGTAGTTTTATGCGTTGATTAATTATGATTGTTTGTGTGACTTGTTGGTATCATTTAATTTCCTTTTTGTGACGACGGGTTATTGGGTATTTATGCTCTTTCTATATTTTAGGATGCCTTCTAGGTATGGGACTAGTGGGTAGGCCTTTTTATGATTTACGCCTTCTAGATATGTGACCAGTGAGGGTAGATTATTACGACTTTATTATGTCAGGGGTGGGATGATTTTTGGTATTTTATCATCGTTACACTAGTCTAGGCATGAGACTAGGTAGAGATTTAAGTTAGAAATTCATCGTATATAGGATAGGACGTATTGATAACTTGGAGACCCTTAGGTATGGGAATAAGGGGTATTTTGAGGATCTCACGTCGATTAAAAGGGTGGGATAATTTATAAATTGAGAAATTGAGAATTAATGCATAAGATAAAAACGGATATTAAAATTTGTGGCGATATAATGTGTCAGGGACCGATAGTTTAAACGGGTCAGCGAACGATTTATGTCATGTCGTGTGTGGAACCTTGTCATGGGGCGGGGTCGACAGTTTAAATGGATCAGGCCATTTGACAAGGGGAAGTGTGACACTTTGGTGGATTACCACCCGGGGCGGGAGGACCGCCATAACAAAAAGCGAGAACAATAATAAAATTTGGTTAATTTAATTAAATTAACATCGTGGGACTTAGGAACTTAAAATTATATTGGTGTTCCTTTTTAAATGGGGATCTCTGCGGGTAGTTAGTGATTTATGCTATCGCGTTTGACTATATTTTATTTATTGCATATAATACTACTGTCTGGGTTCGAGGATCCTATTTGAGGGAAGTAGTGTGTATTCATGCTTGGGTATCTGACCTCGTGCGTTGACTAACTTTTCAGGAAATAGTATTTGGAGAAGCTGCATAGAATTATTTGGAGATTTGCTTGGAGGTGCAATTGGAGTTTCTCTACCTTATGCGTATTGATTAATTTTAGTTTTCCATTCCTTCGTATTTATTTTGAGACACTGTATATGGTTTTGATTGGGCCATTCAGTTCCAAAGTAGTATGGGTTTTATTCGGTTAGTTCACTGGATTTAGTTGGAGACTATTCAGTGTCATATTATTAGAGATTGGATTACTTTGAGTTTAGCATGGAAATGGATCTCTTATCGCTTAATTGTTGTTATCATTTGGGATTTATTCAAATATTTATCTTGTGGATTGATTTAATTAAGTCTCATATATGTCTCATGCTAAGAATGATACTTTATTTACTCACGCCCGACTTAGTTTTGGTGGCGGCCGATGCCAGAATTAGGCGGGGTGTGACAGTGAGGCCATCGCCTCTATTTATAGGGCTAAGGGGATGCCGATCTTCATGGTCCGAGACTTACCTTTTGGCATAGAATCCCAGACACACTGCCTATAGGCAGGGTCCTAGAGGTACCATTCGGCATTCTGAGGTAGGTTTTTCAAAAAAATAGTCGTAAAACGCAAACCATAAGTCAACATCATGCACGAGGTAGACCATCAGAAACGGTATTCAGAGCCCTTTAAGGGTCCATGAGACACTTCCAGGTTTGAGAGTTGATCAAAGTCAAACGAGACCCGAAAGCACCTATTACTCACTAGATAGGAAATTCTCGGAGGAAAATGGATAGTTCATTTGAACCAGAAGGCCGATTCATGTAAGGGATGGACTGTTAAAAAGGGTATTCAGTTCCCTTTAAGATTTCATTCAGCTTCATTTGGTTAAGAGAGTTGACCATGGTTAATTGGGTCCTGGAATAGCCTGGTGACCCTTCGGAGTAAAATGGGTCGTTCTTCCGTACCGTATGGATGATTCGTGCACGGGGTGGACCATTGGAAAGGGTATTCAAAGACCTTTGAATATCCATTTAACTTTTTCCAATCTTAAGAGCTGACCTGGGTCAAATGGTGCTCGGGAATGCCCAGTGGCCTTTAGGTTAGTTATCGAGATAAAAGTGATTGTTCGTTCATACCATAAGGTCAATTTGAACATGGGGTGGATCGATGGAAAAGGTGATCAAATCGCTTCTAAGATTCATTTAGGTTCATTTAACCTAATGAGTTGATTGGAGTCAAACGGGGGCCAAGAGCGCCCGATGGCCTTTAGATTAGTTTTCGAGGAAATATGGATCGTTCATCGAAATTGTAAGGTTGATTCATCCATGAGATCGACCGTTGGAGAGGGGATTTAGAGCCCTTAGAATATTCATTGAGTATCTACTTAGACGATAAATTCGACTGGAGTCAAACGAAGCCCGAGAGCACCATGTGGCCTCTAGATCAGTTTTTGATAGTATAATGAACTGTTTGTCCGAACTGTAAGGCCAATTCGTGCACGGGGAAGACCGTTGGAAAGGGGATTAAGAACCCTTCAAAGATGAGAAAGTTAATCGGAGTCAAACGGGGGTTCGATAATGCCTAGGAGTATGACTTAGGGTTTATGGTGAATAAGTGAGTGCTAGGGACCCAAGGAGGTGCTTAGGGGTCCCTAGGATGGGGTGTCTACAGTTTGCATTAAACTCCACCATTTTCATAAAAGTGCCTAAAAATATTAGAGGCACATAAAAACATACGTGCCAGGACAATTTTTTTATTCATTGATGCTTCACTACACACGAGCATTAATTTCTTCAAAAATAATTAAGAGTTTATCATAATATATGTGAGATTTTGAGGGAGATAAATTTGGTAAAGGTTGTGTTTTTATTCCTTTGCATTCACTTAGAATATTGGGATATTTTTCATCAAAAATTTTCTAAGTGTTGGAGCGGAGTTTTTAAGTTTTTCGTTAAAATTATTTTTCGAAGTTTTAAGGCGCTGCATTTTCTAGGAAAAGAAAAAAATATTATTTAATGGCTCGTTCGAACGACAGCCCCTATCGTTCAAACGATATCAAGTCTCGCACGAAGCTCGGTTGAGGGATACATGAAACCATTTAAGTGAGATTCGATTTCGTTCGAGCGACCTGGCGCCTTAATCTTTCTATTTAAGCGTGTCAAAAAACTCCGTTTTTCATAAGAAGAACTGCGATATTCTGTTTATACGAAACTGCTACTGCAGAAACATATGTCTTCTCACTTTTAGGTTTTTAAACCTTTTTGTTTTCAATTAACAAGATCTCAATCTGTATGTGAATTATTTTGGAACCCAAGAAAATACTTTGCTATTGTTCAACCTTTGTGGGGTGCGTCTCTACACCTGAAGACTGGGGTCATTGAGGTTTGTTGCGTGTGGATCTTTGCAAGAGACTGGACTGCAGTTCATGTGGGTTTGCTGAGTGGAATCCATTGTTGACTCTAGACTGCTCGTCTATATAGGTTTGCTAAGGTAAACTTATTGCAGATTTCATTGTAATTCGTGTAAATTGTGATTTACAAATTATAGCGAAATAAACGATTTTGCCCTGAGGGGATTTTTCATGAAATCTGTGAGTTAGCATATTTGTGTTTATGATGGTTTGACATACGCACACGCGTAGATGTTTGTTTGAGGGTTGAATTAAATTGATTCAAAAATTGACTCTAATTAAATAAGTTTATATTTGGAATTTGCGCATTTATTTAAATCAATATCGCACACGACACATACGCTTTTTACAAATTGGTATCACAGCAGGTTACGCTAATTTATTGCGTATTCCAATTTTTTGGAAAATTATGTGATATTGATTTTTTTGAAAAATCTTTTTTTTAAATTTGTCATAATGTTTCCAAACGAAAACTTATATAAACGGTTGTCAATTTTTTACGGGTCTAATTATGCTTACTGGAAAGCCCGAATGAAGTCCCATTTAAAAGCAATCGATGAAAGAGTTTTGATTATTTGTGACGAGGTTGAACTCCTTCCACTTTCACCTCAAATAATGTCACGAATTTAAAATATGTGTCAGACTGGACTGAGGATGAGTTTAGGTGGTGCACTTTTAATTCACGAGGGCTTAGTGCAATTTTTGAACACGCCACCCCTGACGAGTTTCAACGTATTATGAAGTGTGCCACGTCTAAAGAAGCATGGGATATTTTACAACTCACCCATGAAGGCACTAACGCAGTCAAAGAGTCTAAAATTAAAATTTTAACTACTCAATTTGAAATGATAACCATGCTTGAGACTGAGTGTTTTGAAGGCTTTTGCATGTTTCTCTGACATTGTCAACACTAGCTTTAATATTTGTGAGCCTATACCGGACGCACTAGTGGTTAAAAAGATTTTAAGATCGCTACCAATATGGTTTATCCCTAAAGTAACTGTTTTAAATACCTTAGGTAATTTAAATCATCTGAAATTAGAAGAGATGGTTGGAGACCTCCACACATATGAAATTGACATGTTTCCCGACACTGTTAAGCCTAAGGATAGAGGGATAGCACTTAAAGCCCAGTCTAAGAAGAAAAATAAAGTGAGTTTTTGTGAGTCCGAGTTAGAGGATGAGTATAATTTTGATATGGCCATGCTTGTGAAATTTTTTAAAAAGTTTCTCAAGTTTTCAAAACAAAATTCTTCCAATAAAAAGTTTTTTTGAGAAAAAGAAAGACAAGGCCAAAGAAAGCGACGAGAAAGAGGGTGAGGGAGATTTAGAAAAAGTAACATGTTTTGGGTGTGAGGGCAGAGGGCATAAGTCATTTAATTGTCCCACTAGACTTAGGAGAAAGGGTAAGAAAGTTGTTATGCCAGTAACCCTTAGTGATAGTGAGGATGATGTGAAAGATCTCAGGGATGAGTTTTCACAAGGAAAGTTTGTTGCATTTTTTGCTAGTCACGTGAGCACACTCAATTTATCCCCCCCCCCCCAAGGATGATTTGAGTATTTCGAGCGAGTCTGAGAGTGAGTGAACTAGTAAGGGTGACAATGAGCTCCAGATCGCGTTTAGAGATTTGTATGCCGAGACCTTGAAAACAAAGAAATTGAATAAGGAATTAGGTCTTAGGGTGAGATTTTTGGAGAGAGAGTTAGAAAGTTTGAGGAAAAAGCGAGTCAACTCGAAAAAGTGAAGGTTTCTTTGAGTGAACAGTTGACAGCTTTAGGCCAAAAAAAGAGTGAACTTATAACCGGTGTGTCTCAATTAAAGGTAGATCTTAAGCACACTATGGAGGTTAAAGTCACTTTGGATGAAGCATGCAAGAAGGTTGGAAATATGGTTCTCAGTCCCATTTTGGGTAGTGGTGAGAGTTTAGGAATAGGTCATGACAGTGAATCCACTTTACATGTAGCACCCGAGTCAGTTCCTGAGTTTGTTATTGATACACATAGCTCTCAACCCGACCCACCTAGGCATCCTATACCTATTAGGAGAGAATATAAGAGACATTTTGAGAGAGTTGTATCTAGGCCAGTTTATGTGTTAACACATTGTAAGAAGAGAGGACACCTGAGAGAGTTTTATTTTAAGTTGGGTCACGTGTCACGTTTTGCTACTACACGTGTTCATACATGCGCACCCATACCTGATGCCCCAGATGATTACACGAGAGAGTTTTCACATATTAGTGAGTAGGTAAATTTTTTAGTCAATACTTCATATGATTTGATGGAGGTTTTTCATAAGATGTCACCATCTTTGGAAAACTCTACCGCACCTAACGGTTGAGGTCTAGACTTGTTTGCTAGCTTAGGTTGATTTGCATGATGATATTTTTTTGCCTATTGCTAGTATGTATTTTCTTTGTATTAGATTTTTGTTTTTGAGAAAAAATTGAAAAACTACAAAAGATTTTATTCTGATAAAATTTTTGAAAAAATCAAAAAGAGTTTTGTATTTTGTTTTGCACCGTTTATGAATGAACATTTAGGATGACCGAATCACAACATTATTCCTTATCCATCTGACTATTTGATAGTGTTTTGAGATAATACGTCATGTCATCCATGTGCTTTACAATGTATGGAGTCATTGAGATGTTATTAGTTGATACTTCCTACATGTTTGACTCATTATTTTCTTTGTTGAAAATGTGCACGGATTTGTTTGATTATTGTACTTGTCTATCACATATTGGTCTAGTGTTTTCATCTTAATCATGTCCTTAAAACAAACCAAGTGCAATAATACGAGAGTAATAAAAGTAGTACATGTAAAAACCATTACCTGTGAGGAATTTATTTTAATTTAAAAAAATGATGAGTGACACAGGATAGGGTTGTGAGTGAATAATATTCACGTCGTGAAAGCCACCATTTGAAAAGAGTCTGCCTAAAAAATTAATGCAATAAAATGATGAATTATGCCAAAATTTGGGCCAATAGGTTTTCTCTAAGTTGAGAATTTAGAACCTCATTAGAAAAATAAAAACGATTATTATTTATGACGGAGTTTTGGATGGATATGTATCAATGGGTTTGCATGTCCTTTGAAAAGTTATCTAAACAACACTAAATAGTTTTGGACGTTATTAGTGTGAAAATAACTTAGGCTTTGATTTATTGATTTGATTTAGTCAATATCATCTAAATTCAACAATTTTACACCTAAGGATATTTTTTATATTCATTCGATAGGAGTACACTTATGCATCATGCACATATGCTTGGTTGAGTTTGATTACTTATTGAATATGTTCACACCCATTCATTTTGTTTGCATGATTTGGTTGTCTTAGTGTAAATTCATGGTGTGATTTTTGTTTTTGTATGAAAAATTGAAAAATCAAAAATAGTTTGTGAAATATGTTTGAGTATCTCTTTAATCATGCAACTCCATGCTTGATTTGTTTATTTGTTCTTGTCTATTTAGGTCAAATAAAAAGGGGGAGAACGAATTGTGAGAGTTTTTGCATTATGGGAGAGATTTGATTATGATGATTGATGTATTTTTATATCATTTCAAACTCAATGCGTCACGAGCTATTTGCTGTGTCTTATATGTGTAGGTACAACAATTGAATATTATTATTTTGCACATCCTGATGAGAAAAGCTTTAAGGTTTGAAGATTTGATGTTGAAGATTTTGAAGAAAAGTTTTGAGACCTATATGTTTAGTACCTTTTCATTTTTGGGTTCACGAGGCAATTAGATTTGTATAGGCATTTATGTTTTGATACTTTGGATGTTTTTATTTTATGCCGGCATAGACATAGGGGGAGATTTGTAAGGACATGATTTTATAAATGTTTGTTATCAATTACATATGTCGTATACCGCTACAATCGTCGAAGAATGTTCAAGATCACATATGCAAAAAGACGGATCCGAATAACAAGTTTTTTCAATAATCAGGCCTCCGCAAGATAAAATTGGTAGAGGTTGTGCTTTTATTCCTTAGCATTTCACTTAGAATATTGGGATATTTTTCATCAAATATTTTCTAAGTGTTAGAGCAGAGATTTTTAAGTTTTTCATCAAAATTATTTTTTGAAGTTTTAAGGTGCTGCATTTTCTGGGGAAAAAAATATTTAATGGCTCGTTCGAACGACAGCGCTTGTCGTTCAAACGACATTGGGTCTCGCGTGAAGCTTGTTCAAGCGACCTGACGCCTTAATCTTTATATTTAAGCGTGTTAAACAACTCCGTTTTTCAGAAAAAGACCTGCGATTTTCTGTTCATATGAAACTGCTACTGCAGAAACATATGTCTTCTCACTTTTAGGTTTCTAAACCTTTTTGTTTTCAATTCATAAGATCCCTATGTTTATGTGAATTGTTTTGGAACCCAAGAACATACTTTGCTATTGTTCAACCTTTGTGGAGTGCGTCTCTACACCTGAAGACTGGGGTCATTGAGGTTCGCTGCATGTGGATCTTTCTAAAGACTGGACTGCGGTTCATGTGAGTTCGCTGAGTGGAATCTATTATTATTCTAGATTGTGCGTATATATAGGTTTATAAAGGCAAACTTATTACAGATTTCATTGTAATCCGTGTAAATTGTGACTTACAAATTATAGTGAAATAAACGGTTTTGCCCTAAGAGGATTTTTCCTGAAATCTGTGAGTTAGCATATTTGTGTTTATGATGGTTTGACACACGCACACACGTAGATTTTTTATTTAAGGGTTGAATTAAATTAATTCAAAAATTAACTCTGATTAAATAAGTTTATATTTGGAATTTGCGCATTTATTTAAATCGATATCGCACACGACACATATGCTTTTTACACTGGTATATAGTGATTCTCAACTAATTGTTAATCAAATACAACAAATTTATGGAGTTAAAGGGGAGGCTATGATAAGATATAAAAAAAACAATGGAAGTCATTTTAGTGATCACTTTAGTCAAAATAGTGAGGATTTCCAGACTTAAGAACGCCCGAGCATATGCTCTTACTCGTCTTGCTTCAATGACTCCAACATAATTCAGACGAATAATACCAGTAGAGATTCTTACCCACGGAAACATTTATGGGATGGAAATCAATGTTATGTCTGTGGAATTAGGTCCCTCATGGATGAACCTAATTAGATAGTACATCGAAAGACGAACACAGTTGTTCGATCAGAAAGAAGCCAAGAAGATGAGGTACAAAGCAGCCAATTATGTGCTTGAGAAGGGTGTCTTGTACATGAGAGGATACATTGTTTCCTTATTTCTTTATGTTCATACAAATGAGGTGAATGATTTTATCAAGAAGATGCATGAAGGTTCGTGTAGAGCACACACAACTGGAAGATCCCTAAGGCAATGAATAGTTATGCAAGGTTATTATTAGCCGACAATGAAAGAAGATTGTGTTGCTGTCACCAAGAAGTGTGATAAATGCCAAAAAGTTGCTACCATTCATAGGAGACCAGGAGCAAACCTGAAATCCATCACTTTTCCATGGTCTTTAGCTATATGAGGAATTGACTTGGTCGGACCAATTCCGACCACCAAAGGAAGATTTATGTACTTTTTTGTGATTGTTGATTACCTTACCAAATGGGTAGAGGCAGAACCCCTAGTTAATATGCCCTACGAGAGAGTGTTCCAGTTCATATGGAAGCAGATCATTTGCAGATATGGCATGCCTTGTGCTTTCATCACCGACTATGGTACTCAGTTTGATAATGAAGAATTTGAAGAGTATTGCATTCACTCAGGTATCTATAAACTTGATTCAGCACCTGGTCATCCACAATGAAATGGACAAAGAGAGATCACCAACAAAACCTTGCTAGATGGGTTGAAGAAAAAGTTGGATGAAGCTAAAGGCAACTGAATTAATGAACTTCACAGTGTCCTTTGGGCGTACAGGATGTAACACCCCATATTTTAGAGGATATATAAATTAATTAAATTAGTGATTTGAAATGTATTTAATTTGGTGATTTTATTTATTTAAATTGGAGAAATTATTAAAATTGGAGATTTAGAACTTTTATTTATATTTGGGGATTTAGAAATTTAAATTAATTCGGGTTATTGAAAATTTTCACGTGTGCCGCATTTTGAGGTTGAAATTGGAAAATTTTATAAAGTATATCGGATGACAATTCTGAGTGCATGGTTGACTCCAGAAGGGTCGAGATAGTCAGAAAAGAGTACCCGGGGGTAGTAAATGGGTCTCGGGGCATTTTTACACATGACTGAGCCCATACGGGGGCATTTAAGTCATTTTTAATTGGCCAATAGGCTTAATTACGGGATTGAGGGATTTTAACCTAGCTTTAAGTGTGTTGGGCAGCTATGAGTCATTCCAAAACACAAAGGGTTGAGAGAGGAGAGAAAGGAGAAAGAAGAAGAAGGAAAGAAGGATGACGAGAGTAATCCGGGCAAGAATTTCAACATGGGATCGTCGGATTTAATCCATCAAGGCAAGTGTTTTCTTGCTTTAATTTGAGTTGTAGTTAATGATGTAAATAGTTGTAATTATGTAAATTAATTCCGAAAATTTGGAAGTAGGAATTTGAATTGAAATTTTTGGGTTTATGGTGAAGAAGATGAAGAATAATCATTAATGGGGGATTTTTAATTTTATGAGAAATTTGGTTAATAGTGAGATTATAACTTAATTTGAGAGGTAAATAACATGATTAGATCTTGGTTTTTGAATCTCCGTTAGTGATACTGTTCGAAGAAATTGTTAATGAGGAAGTTTAAGTGGATTTAGGATGAATCTCAGGAGGTTTTAGGGGTAAAAGATCTGGGTATAATCGTAGGTTTTGGTGCTTTAATGGCGATTCTGTTCGCAACCCTATAGAAAATTGCATTTTATACATTTTTCTCCCTCACGCACTTCCTCCAAAACCGCTCCAAAATGCCTCAAAACATCAATTTATTAATCAGGGCAGAATGTGGGGAAAATTTTTAAGAAAGGTTTCTTTTTTTAATCTTCTTTGAGGTGAATCTTTATAATGCCCTAACTCTTGGCATACGGACTCATAATAGTGTGCCGTTCATGGCCACGCACAGATAGCTAAGAGTATTACGCTGTTCTCTGAATGTTTTTAATTAGATAAAAAAATTGAAAGGTCTAAAATACCCTTGAAGACGGAACGAGTTATTTGATTTTTAGCATAACTTTGAATGACCATAGTTTATCATACGAATTCGGATTTACGTGCCATTTGCGGCCATACGTAGCTAACGTAGAGTAGTATGCTGCTATATAGAAATTATTATGTAGGCATAAGGTGTGAAATGTCTAAAATGCCCTTGGAGTTTTATTTAGAGATGAAACTTTCCTGAATTGGAACCAAAATTTTTAGGGACCTTTGTGAGATTAATATGAACTTAATAGGGTATATATGAGGTGGGATATACCATCCTATAAATTATATTAAATAGTGGGATGTAGCTATTTTGGTATTGGATCGTATTTAATACGAGCGAACTCGTTAATAATTGGAATATATATATATGAATGTGGGAATTATATATATAACTATGGGAATACATAATCCAATAGAAAAATGATAATAGGTTACGTGAATACCTAAAACAATGATAGGTTGTGTGAATACCTAAAACAATGAAAGGTTGTGTGATTACCTAAGATTCTAATAGGGTGCGTGAATACCTATTTGATTGTTTTATTATGTGTATGACATATCTACGCTGCTTGCTACCAAGTGGAGGTTGCGCGTTGTGGACAATCATGCCTTGAGGATCCTTTGGGTGGGATATTGAATTGTACCACTAGAGCGTAGAACCTACGTACGGGCTATCTCTGAGGAGGATAGTGATGACGGTCGTATGGGTGCGTAAATATGTGTGTAGCCCATCGGCTTCGAACTATGTTCGCCTCCAATATGTGTGTTTTGTTTTGATGGTTCGCGAGAGATTGAACCTATAGTCCTTTATGCAATGAGTGATGAAACGGGACATGAGAGTAGAGAATGCAGGCAACGCAGATGTGTCTCGGGGTGCAGTATAGTATATTTATATAAGATATATATATATATATATATATATATATATATATATATATATATATACACATAAATATACATGTACTTGTGATGATATCTGCTGTGTGAATTAAGTAGATAGGAATAATAATAAAATCTGAAATGAATAGTAGTCCTCCATGCAGTGAGTAATGCACCGGGACACGATAACAGAGTATACATTGCGCCAAGAGGTCTTAATATAGGGGTGCATGATTAGAATATATATGTGGAGTGATTAAATATATACACTGGTAAACAAATCTACTGTGTGTAATTAGTAGAGGTGAATGTCATGATAAGTAAAATAATCTTAGTGAGAAAAGGATTAACTATACATATAATGAATGTAATTGACTTTTCGGTACAAATTAATTTTATATCGTATCGTATGGGTGATACGGGTATTCTAGAGTGAACGTAGGTACTAATAACACTGGGTTGAACTAATGTCATATTTAGTAGATATATATGGATATATATGCAGAGAGAGAGAGAGAGATAGTATGTAACTAAGTATTGACAGTATTGAGGTAATATATAAAAATATTCATAAAGCTGAGAATTTACATACATGATTCTAATCATAAAAGTACGCTTAACTTGCGACGGGAGGATTAGCGGGCTAGTTATATAGCTGTTATGGACTAGCCGGATAGAGAAACGACTAGGCGGAATAAATGAATGCGATAGGTGTGCACTATAGAAGAGAGGTGAGATTGTCCTCAAGAGAGTGCGACCATAAAAGCAATTATGAACATTATATACTACGCATTTCTTTATTGCAATAAAATGCTTGCTAAACATTTTTATAAATCGAGCTCCGACCCGTTTCTTGTACTTCTTCTCCCTTGTCTATGTATATGTATATGTATATTAACAGGTGTCCAGCCACAGGGATGCCATAGTTGATTTATATATTCCAGGGTTACGGAGCTGCAATATTGTGGATAGTTGCAGGACTTGATTTAAACGTATCATTTCTTTATTCCTAGAGTAGGATTCTTATCTCAGTTGTAGAATCATTAAGGGCATGTTTCCCATTTTACTTTTAGACTCAGTATGTGGTTTATGTATTCATTTATTGGATTATTGTATTGGGATTTTAAGCCGATTGTTTATTCGGCAGGTTATTTATTCATTTAGTACTATTTTAGACTCATGGTTTGGATGTATGGTTTATTTATTATTTAGCATGCATATTTAATTGTTTAATAAAAAGATAAAATTTGACATCAGTCTTTTTTAATACTAGGTGGTTAGTAAAGTTTTAAAAAGTTTGCGACAGTGATGCTAAGAAGGAACCCCTGAGATTCATGTTTTATATTTGATATAAGACTTATCACCCGATATTTATTTGGGCGGGGTGTCACAGGTGGTATCAGAGCATCAGTTTCTAGTGTCTTTAAGATCTGTACGACTTTTCACATTTTAGTTTAGCGTTCTTTAATGTAGAGCCTTATGATAGGATTGTTGCATTCATCTACGTATATGATTTTGTTATTCTGTTATCAAGTATAGTTAATGTGATTCATGTACGAGTTTAGTTAGGTTTCGAACACCTAACATTATAGGACGATCAACGGTGGCCGTTAGAAGGAATGTAGGAGGAAGGCGACAGAAGCAATAGAGTGATCTGAAAATAGTAATGGTGATAGTCACCATAATTGTTGTTTAGAAAAGTGATGATAGGAAAATCTCAGGGACAATAGTTTCCCCTGGCACAGTCAAGGATGACAATGGTGAAAATCTTACACTCACCCAGCATCGTCGGCAAGGGGTGCTGAAAGTCAGAAGGACTCTGTCGAGGAGCAGTAAAAAAGAATCCAGAAAAAGAGGAAATGTGATAAACCATTGGAAGGAGAAATCCAATGGCAACCATTTAGGGTAGAGTACAATGATACTCAGTAGTAAATTTTAGACAGCAAAATTTTAAGCTCATAGGAGCAACGTAAAGTAACAAGAGCCGGTCACTATATATAAGAAGAATATAGGATTAAACGAAAAACTTAAGTACAATTTAATCGTTAGATTTTTGATCTGTTGTTCGGATAGGGGTGCGAATGAAGTTTCGAAACTTATCACAAGCGAGCAAGATAGAAACCGATCGCGAGAGAAAAGTTAACTTGATTAGTGAACTTTGTACTCGGCGAAGGGGATACGGAGTATATGAAGGGTTCGTAAGTTATTAATGGACTCGTGAGTAGAATACACAATCATGAGTGTAAAATTTAGATAAGATGACTAGTGTCGACGTCATCAAGGTCGTACATGTACATGTTTATATCAACGCTTCCATGGGAAGGGAGCCTAGGGAATTGAGATCAAACCAAAGAGCTAGACTAAATTTAAAAAAGAGCCCCAGAGGACCAGCGGAGCCAAAAGGACAATGGGGGTAGCAATCGTGGACCCGATGATCAGGCAAGTCAGATATAATAGAGAGGTGTCTTATGTGTAAAGAGTAGGAACACATGTGTAGACCGTGTCTACAGAGAATCAGGGGATAGAAATGGGATGCGCAGTAGGGGAAACAATTATAAGAAGTTTTGGTTCGGTTAGGACGAGGGCATTATGTCCCAGAACCATTTAAACCGCTACTCAAGGTGATTGAGATATGTTATGTGTGACAGTAGTTGGTTAATAATAAATTCACATGTAAAACGGGTTTAGTAGAGATGTCGTGGATATTAAAATAGTGTACATATCTTTGTCGCCGCGTAACAGGGCTCTCGTTAGTTCCATCTACAGGGGAACAGGTGAGGAGACTAGGAGGGTGTCGTATATTATGTGATAGATTTTTTTCTCCTTTTGAGGGATATAAAAGGGAGTATATTATTATCTTACGTAGTGACTGGATATCGAGGTTTGGAGCAATACTAGACTGTATGGGGAGTCTATGGTGCTCGCTGTGCCAGGGTAAGATACGTTAATTTGTAAGTCATCACCTGGAAGAGGGTGGAGCCAAAATAAATTGTATTATATTGTAGACTTCGACGAGCAAAATGGTGTTATTACTTTTAATCCCAGTGAGTGGGGTCTTATACCTACGTAATTCAAGGTATATCGGGTTTACCGTTGAGCAAGGAGGTTTAACTCATTATTGTCTACGTATTAAGAATTTAGTGATAGCTAGAACACCATAATGTGTGACGCCACGAGAGACATAGGCTTAGGTAATTGAATTATATGGCGAGAGACAGGATTCGTGATATCTTAGTTATGTGCTTTGGACCTACGAATTTTGTTGAAAATACTAGAGAATAGTGCACTGAGAAATTTCTTTGAACTTAGTTGCGGGATGTTACATGTAGGGACCTTAATTTACGTCCGCAATGATGAGACGTAGTTGGATGCTAATGCATCGGTTTTAAAATTTTAATTATTGAACGTGTAGAGAAAACACCTTAAGCTGAGAGCTATTAAAAATATAGGGCTAATGGATGAATATATATATTGTAGTGTGCATATACGTGTATATATGTGATATTGTGTTTCATAATAGACATATGAGAATATGTTAGCGTTGTTATATGTAATCCCGATGAGTAGGGATGTTTACTGATGTGATCCATGGTATACTGACTTATTATTGAGCGGAGAGATATAGTTCGTGATTTATTCGCGCTAAGAAACTAGTGATAGTAAGAACACCGTATTATATGTTGTCTTGTGTAACATGGGAGTGAACGAATATACTTTTATGTTAAGA
The DNA here is from genome assembly GCA_949130495.1 of Sambucus nigra. Classification (NCBI taxonomy): domain Eukaryota; kingdom Viridiplantae; phylum Streptophyta; class Magnoliopsida; order Dipsacales; family Adoxaceae; genus Sambucus; species Sambucus nigra. The sequence goes on from OX422218.1 coordinate 470,263,357, forward strand.
GACGGGGATTTTGGGGTATGTGCTATGGACTGAGGGCGTAACGGATCTTAAGGACTAATAATGTTAGGTGGTAGTGTATCGGGAGGGTTCCCATTTTGGATTTCGCTTTGTGAGACATCCCACGCATGAAACTTACCGTAATGTTAGAAGTTGGAAGTTGTTTGTCCATAGGACATAGTTTTGGTACCGTGGTTATTATATATATATATAGTTATAGCAATGAGTTGATAATTATACTACGACTTAAAGCCGATAGAGCCGTATAGTGTTGATGTAAGAAAACTTTGTGGAACACTTTCACCACGAGTAGATCAGTGGGATAACCTAAATGATAATTAAGTTGCAATTGGTAGGGTAGTTTAGTATAACCTTACCGTATAATCAGGTCATATATAAAAAGCTTAGTTATAGCAAGTTTATTACGTTTAGTTGAATTGGGCAGTTACGTGCAGCATATAGGGTGTATGGACACCCTAGATAGTTAAATTTTTATATATTATTCGCGGTCGATAGATGTAGAAATACATGTGCCAAAAGAGTAAACGAATAAGGGAGTTATCGCAAGGGGTGCTAGAGTATTCCCCATTAAAGGAAGTATGGTAGTCGTTAGTGGTTAGGCTCATAGTAGTGTCAGAAGCTGGAAGTTTCAAAGTGTTTTGTAGGCACCAATGTGAGATGATAAATTATATAATGGAACATTTTAATATAAAATGATTAAAGAAAATTGGCCATGGGATTGAACGGTAGTGTAGGGACCGTTGGACTAAGGGGTATCGTTAGGAGAAGTGTAACAAGAACATCATAACGATTTAGGTTGCGTGGGAAAGGATGAAGGTGTACGAGATTATATCCGAAGCTTTGAGTACTAGTCTTATCTGAATTTCGAGGACGAAATTCCATTGTAAGGGGAGAAGTATGTAATACCCCATATTTTAGAGGATATATAAATTAATTAAATTAGTGATTTGAAATTTATTTAATTTGGTGATTTAATTTATTTAAATTGGAGAAATTATTGAAATTGGAGATTTAAAATTTTTATTTATATTTGGGGATTTAGAAATTTAAATTAATTCGGGTTATTGAAAATTTTCACATGTGTCGCATTTTGAGGTTGAAATTGGAAAATTTTATAAACTATCTCGGATGACAATTCTGAGCGCACGGTTGACTGCAGAAGGGGTCGAGATAGTCGAAAAAGAGTACCCGGGGTAGTAAATATGTCTCGGGGCATTTTTAGACATGACCGAGCCCATACGGGGGCATTTAAGTCATTTTTAATTGGCCAGTAGGCTTAATTACGGGATTGAGGGATTTTAACCTAGGTTTAAGTGTGTTCGGCAGCTATGAGTCATTCCAAAACACAAAGGGTTGAGAGAGGAGAGAAAGGAGAAAGAAGAAGAAGGAAAGAAGGATGACGAGAGCAATCCCAGTAAGAATTTCGACATGGGATCGTCGGATTTAATCCACCAAGGCAAGTGTTTTCTTTCTTTAATTTGAGTTGTAGTTAATGATGTAAATAGTTGTAATTATGTAAATTAATTCCGGAAATTCGGAAGTATGAATTTGAATTGAAAATTTTGGGTTTATGCTGAACAAGATGAAGAATAACCATTTTAATGGGGGATTTCTAATTTTGTGAGAAATTAGGTTAATAGTGAGATTATAACTTAATTTGAGAAGTGAATAACATGATTAGATCTTGGTTTTTGAATCTCCATTAGTGATATTGTTGGAAGAAATTGTTAATGAGGAAGTTTAACTGGATTTAGGATGAATCTTGGGAGGTTTTAGGGGTAAAAGATCTGGGCATAATCGCAGGTTTTGGAGCTTTAATGGCGATTCTGTCCATGCGGCCCTGTAAAAAATCTCGTTTTCTACATTTTGTTCTCTCACGCGCTTCCTCCAAAACTGCTCCAAAATGCCTCAAAACAACAATTTATTAAACTGGGCAGAATGTGGGGTAAATTATTAAGAAGGTTTTTTTTTTTTAATCTTCTTTGAGGTGAATCTTTATAATGCCCTAACTTTTAGCATACAGACTCGGATTAGTGTGCCCTTCGCGGCCACGCGTAGATAGCGAAGAGTATTATGCTGTCTTGGGAATGTTTTTAATTAGATACGAAAATTGAAAGGTCTAAAATACCCTTGAAGACGGAACGAGTTATTTGGTTTTTAGCATAACTTTGAATAACCATAGTTTTGTCATACGAATTCGGATTTACGTGCCATTTGCGACCATGCGTAGCTAACGAAGAGTAGTAAGCTGCTATATAGAAATTATTATGTAGGCATAAGGTGTGAAATGTCTAAAATGCCCTTGGAGTTTTATTTAGCGATGAAATTTTCCCGAATTGGAACCAAACTTTTTAGGGACCTTTGTGAGAGTAATATGAACTTAATAGGGTATATATGAGGTGGGATATACCATCCTATGAATTATATTAAATAGCGGGATGTACCTATTTTGGTATTGGATCGTATTTAATACGAGGGAACTCGTTAATAATTGGAATATATGTATATATATATATATATATATATATATATATATATATATATATATATATATGAATGTGGGAATTATATATATAAATATGGGAATACATAATCCAATAGAAAAATGATAATAGGTTACGTGAATACCTAAAACAATGATAGGTTGTGTGAATACCTAAAACAATGAAAGGTTGTGTGATTACCTAAGATTCTAATAGGGTGCGTGAATACCTATTTGATTGTTTTATTATGTTTATGACAAACCTACGCTGCTTGCTATCGAGTGGAGGTTGCGCGTTGTGGACAATCATGCCATAAGGATCCTTCGGGTGGGATATTGAATTGTACCACTAGAGCATATAACCTCGGTACGGGCTATCTATGAGGATGATAGTGATGACGGTCGTATGGGTGCGTAAGTATGTGCGTAGCCCATCGACTTGGAACTATGTTCGCCTCCAATATGTGTGTTTTGTTTTGATGGTTCGCGAGAGATTGAACCTATAGTCCTTTATGCAATGAGTGATGTGACGGGACATGATAGCAGAGTATGCAGGCACCGCAGCTTTGTCTCAGGGTGCAGTATAGTATATTTACATAAGATAGTGTGTGTTGGTGTAAAAAACTAGATTCTATCTAATTAATCAATCACATATAAAAATGAACAAATAAGTAAGACAATGGATTTTTAAAGTGGTTCGGCTATAAAAATGGCCTACATCCACTGTTGTTGTATTCTTATTATTTGCCTTGAATCTCGATAATAGGTTTACCAAGAGATCCAAAGTCCCTTTCTTATGACAAGGTTACAATGTATTTATAGCCTTGAGGCTGTACATATGAAAAGGTAATGCGTTGTTATCTAGTAGGCATATACATCTGTAATAATAATGCGCATTTAATGCGTAGTCGCTTTTTAGTTTTCTTGATTGGATGCTCTGCACGCTAAGTAGCTCGAACCACCTAAGTTGCTCGGTACGCTTAAGTATCTCGGAATAGGGCTGTCAATGGACCGGGTCTGGACCCGGACCCGATCCGGACCCGACCAGAATTAACGGATCTGAGCAAATTTTATAGACCCGATTATCCGATTACCCGATTAGTTAATGGACTGGATCTGGATATACATGACTCCGATCCGATAAGGACCCGACCCGAATGTGTATCTATATAATATAATAAATATATATTTATATACAATATTATATATATATATATAGTCTTACATATAGTTATTAAATATATATATATATAACTTATATATATATATATATAAGTTTTACATACATATATACATACATATATATAATAGTTATATATATATATATATATATAAGTTATATATAAAAAATAGTTTTATATAAAAACAGTTATATATATAAACAGTTATATTTATATAAAAACAGTTTATATATATGTATATATATATAAAAACAGCCGTATTAAACAGTTATATTTATATAAAAATAGTTTATATATATGTATATATATATATATATATATATATATATATATATATATATATATATATATATATATATATATATATATATATAACAGTTATATTTATATAAAAACAGTTTATATATATGTATATATATATATAAACAGCAGTATAAAAACAGTTTATATATATACAGTTTATATAAACTGCTGTTTTTATATATATATACATATATATATATATATAATCGGGTCGGGTCTCCGGGTTCTTAACGGATCCGGGTCTGGATCCATTTTTTGAGACCCGTCGGGTCATCGGGTAAGACCCGATCCGTTAAAAATATACCCGGATCGGATCTGGATATACCCGGATCGGATCTGTTTACACCCCTATCTCGGAACGCGTGAGTAGCTCGGTAAAAGTATGTTATTCGTTGAAAGTATTTGTATTTTCTACGAAGATTGACACGTGTCGTCATATGATTGGTCCATGTCTGCTGACTAAATTTGGTATCAACAGAAGCCCTCAATGTTTCACAGTTGAGGTTGAAGAAGAGTGTGGAACAGTTTGCTTGAAAGATGCTCGGAACACTGGTTTTCAGAGATTAGGAAATTTTTCATTATATATAATTCCTTTTGAGCGCATAATATCAAACTTCGTAAATATTTTGAATTTTTCACGATCACTTCGATATTTGTGCCTTTTTCTTCTTTTAGCCGTCGGAAACACAAACGTCTTCCCTTGTAATCATTGCTTTTCTCTATTTCCAAAGGTAAAGTATTTAAGTGCGACAGAAATCCTATTGTCTTTTACTTTTCAAATCTGTATTTCTAAACCCTTCATTTTCTCTCTATCTTGTGCCTTCGTTCTTTCCATCAGTCATTGTCAACCGATCTCTCTTTCTTCTGTAAGATTTTCTTCCTTTTTCTTTATTTACTTTATTCACCATGGTTTATCTTGTTGAATCGTTGGATAAATTTCAGTCTGATTTTTCAATCCCTTCGTGGGTTATTTTGGAAGAACCTCCTTATCCTTTTGATTTATTTTCTTTGGCTGAGGGACACTGGTTCCCAACTCTTTTTGTAGCTGAGTGTGGCTTTTCTTTCCCGCCAAATCCCCTGTGTTTGGAGTTTTGCCAATATTTCGATATTGTACCTGCAAGAGTAGCTCTAAATACATGGAGGGTCGTTAATGGCGTATATAGGTTGAATCAACTTCATGGAACTCGTTTGGAAATTCTAGAAATTATGTATTGTTATTGATGGGTTACCAGTGACACTACTTTCTATTTAAAAACTAGGTTTTCGAATAGAGCTTTAGTTGTCAACCTTCTCGATGCCAATAGGGACTATTTTGATCATTAAATGGAAATGATGTGTACCAAGGTCCCAGGTGTCCACTTTATGGCAATGGGATAGGTTGTTTTTATTTTTTAAATCTTGTTTTCTTTGTATTCGATGAAATGCATCACTGACATTAAGTTTGTTTGTTACAGTTGACAGTAAAAGGAAATCTCCAAGGGAAACTGATATTAATTTAAATGACTTGAAACTTATTCGGAGTTTGCATCAGTCGATCGTTGGAGAGAATGTGAGGTCGGCTTCATATTTGTTAAGATACAGAAGCTCCACTTCATCTTTCATTGCTCGTCCTGTGGTGGTTGATCTTGATCGGATACCAACTTCTGACACCAGTGTGAAAGGATCTTCTTCTGATTTAAGTACTCTTATTACTGATCTGATGAAGAAGAGGAAAGCTCCCGTATTTTTTGACAAGTATGCCTTTGCCACTGAAGAGGCAAAGAAGAACAAACAGGATACCCCAGATGAGGGGACAAAGAATGTAGATGTACCCCCCCTCTACTGCTGCTAAGGAAACTGGGAAGAAACCCCCTGTGCCTCCAAAAGAGGCAGAACCTTCGAGTGAAACTGTTGCCATTTCACAAAGAGAGACAGAACCTTTAATTGAAAGTGCTCCTCTGAGGAGAGTAAAAAGAGGTCCTACTGAGAGACTTGTTGTCTCTGTTTCTCAACCTTCAAATGTTGAAGGTAATGTTCCATATCTTATTCCTCCGAGCTCTGCTATGGGCTTGATCAGATCTTGGACTGTCCCAGAATTCCAAGGTATTGAAGACACCTTTTTTGGTGAGAGAATTACTACTTTGGCTACTCAACACATTACGTCAGTAAGTATCGTTAGCCTGATTCCTTTATCTTCTAGAACTATATTCATATATTGAATTAAACTTCTTTCTTTTTTCAGCTCGTGACGTGTTTCAATAGTATTTTGAAGAAAGATGAAGCCATCAGGGCTTCCACCTCCTCGGGTGGGATAAAAGAATCTTTTGTTGGATTAACTCAATCTTTGAAGGAGTCTCATCAGAAGTACGAGGAAGATAAAAATGCATGGGAGAAATAATTCCAGTCTATTAAAATAAATCGAGATCAAGTTGTAACTGCCTCCAAAGAGTTGGAGAAGAAGTTAAAGGATGCTGAACAACGTGAAAAGGAGCTTGAGGTCAAGCTTAAATCTACCGAGGAAGATGTCGCCATGCTTCAAGATGTTGAACGACGTAAGACAAAGGTAGAAGAAAGACTGAAATCTGTTGAAGAACTCCTTAGGGAAAAGACCTCCTCGGAGAGATCAAAAAGGAATGTTACTGCTAAGAAATCGTTTAGTGCCGGTTGGGACAAGGGTTGGAATAAGGGCCTGACCGTTATGTGTTCTCAGATGGAGTATGCCAGTGTTAAGTATTTTAGGGATGGATGGATAGCAGCTTTGAAGAAATTGAAGGTTGGTGAAGATTCTGAGTTATTCCAGGAGCATGCTCATGGGACTCCTCCCTCTCTTGGAGAAGAAGAAGATGAAGCTGCATCAGATGAGTCTTCTATGATGATAGGAGAGCAAGTCCCTGTTGTTGCTGTTATTCAGCCCTCCGAGCAAATCTAATAAGCTAGCACATCTGCCGAGCAACTGCCATTGCTCTCCGAGCAACCAACCCCTTCATCCAAACCGTCCGAGGAGGTTGTAGAAAATAAAGAGAAGGTGTAAAGTTGTTCGGGTCTTTTATTGCGTTATTTCTTGGATGTAACCCTGAAATGTATTTTTCTTTGTCGTGATGAATAAAAAATGAACTTTTGTTATTCGTCTTGAATTTTTCTCTTACTTGATCTGTTCACATCATTGTTGATTTTGTTTTTTATTTTCTCTTTGCTAGTTTGTGGCCAGGATGGAACTCTTATCAGCTAATGATACAGAGTTGATGAAAAAATGCAATGATTATTTTAAAGTCGGTCATGTAGAATTTATTGAGGCCCAAATAATTGATATCCTCGAATCATATGCCTCTGAACGAGCAATTGATGCTTACCAGTACTTGAAGTGCCTACTTGATCATGTTGTAACCAATAATATGGCTTATTACGAAATGATTGAAGATCTTCAAGGAACGATCGAGGAACTTCAGCAGCAGTACAAAGAATCCAACAAACTCCTATATAAGGGTTACGAGCAAAAGTGTCAACAATTGAGTGCTGATCGGGGTTATGATAAGCATATCTCTGCTCATAAGAGAAGAGAAAATGTTTTAAGTCGTGAGGTCAAAGAATATAAACACATTGCCAAGTTGTTGGAAGAAGAAAATATTACGTTGTAGGAGGAGCTAAAACAACTTAAAATTATTGCCTCTTCTTCCTCGGGAGCCTTGGTCCCAGTCAACGATGAGGTTTATTCCTTTTTAGAGGTTAAAAATGCTGCCTTGAGAGAAGAGCTGGAGACTTTAAAACGAGCTAAACCGATATCCTCCTCAAGGGGTAGAGGTAGAGTTATTCGAAAAAATATTGAAGAGACGAGGACTGACCATACTTTATTAAATCAAGCCACTCAAATAAAAGCTAAAACTCAATCCTTGGTCGAAATGTCTCAGAAAATGCATGTTCTCACCGACTAACTTTCCAACCAAAATTCAGTATTGGAAAATAAGGATCTTTTGGTAAAAAAGCTCCACGAGCAACTTCATAGATTGACCTATCAATTTCACAAGCAGCCCAGGGAGTTTTGGATGGCTGGGTATAATGAAGCTCTGTATCATCTTGATGCTCATTTGCAGCAGTCGAGCAACGAAGGACATAAGCAGGGATGGTTGAATGCCTTATTTGTTCTGAAATTAGAGCAAGGTCATTTCTTATGGGATTATTATGAACCTAGAGTTCTTGATTTACCTATGCCTCCCTTCAAACTTGACCTTAGCTGGATTCTAGCCCGCGCTATTCCTCGGATTTTGATCTCCGAGTATCTCGGTGATTATAGTCTTCATTCGAATTTTGAGATATCTCGTCTAGAGCACTTGCTTGATCAACCATCCATAATTAATGTCAGAATGCTACAAGATATGAACTTTATAAACTCTTCTTATGCATTAGATAATCCTCCAGCTGGGGTAAAACCTTTTTCAAAGGCAGAGGAAAAGAAACCCATAGAATAGGACATTTGTATGTAATGAATCAAATTGTAATCTGCTTGGTTTTAATAAAGAAAGATTTAGTTTCTTTTACAATTTCATTTCCTTGGAAATATTTTGTAGAATATATTTATTATTCATTGGTGAATATATATATATATATATATATATATATATATATATATATATATATATATATATATATGTGTGTGTGTGTGTGTGTGTGTGTGTGTGTGTGTGTGTGTGTGTGTGTGTGTGTGTGTAGAAGGACGAAATGTCCTGTTTCGTTTTTAGATAATGGAAATTGTCCCATTTGTTGTCTGATTATAGTGACTTGTCACTCTTTTTGCCTAAGCAATGGAATGATTTTCATCCCATGTTCATGCTTAGTTGTAGTAATCTTGTCAGGATTACCTTGTTGCCTAGACAGTGGATGCCTCGGGAGGTCACCCATTTTTTTGCCTAGTTTGGGGGTGTCCCTTGAGATCACCCGTGATCAAACATGCTTTTGCACTATATGATTTTTATTTACCAACCAACCGGAGTTGACGGTTATTAAATAATCGACCAACCGGAGTTGGTGGTTGATGAATCGCCGACCGATCAATCGCAGTTGGTGGTTGATGAATTGCCAACCAATCGGAGTTGGTGGTTGCTGCTCTGAATTTGTGTTTGTGTAGTGTCTAGCACTAATATTCCAAAAAAAATTCAACAAAGGAGGAAGTATGGGTGAAACATCACTTTATTCATATTGAAAGAAATGTGTTACATATGGATTTTAATTACTGATAGTACTTGCCCAGATGCTCTGCATTTCATGCGTTCTTGAATTCTTCTCCATCCAAAGTTTCAATTTTATATGTCCTAGGACGAATAACTTCAGTTACTCTGTAAGGTCCATGCCAGTTGGCCTCCAGTTTGTTATGCTTTTGGATCACTTTCTTCAGCACATAATCCCCCTCTTTCAAATTGCACTTCTTCACCCTTTTGTTGTAGGACAAGGTTGTTCGTTGTTGGTATGTTGCATTCCTGATTGTTGCTTCTTCCTTAACTTCTTCGAGCATATCCAGGTCTAAATGTCTCATCAAGTCGCTTACAGGAGAATTAAAATTAAGCACCCTATGTGTGGGTAGACCCAATTCAGCAGGTATAACGGCCTCACTCCCAAATGTCAACATGTACGGAGACTCCCCAGTTGTTGTTCGCGGTGTAGTATGATAAGCCCACAGCACAGAGTGTGGTTCGTTAATATAATTTCCCTTTGCACCATTCAGCCGTTTTTAGACCATTCAGTAGAGTTCTGTTTGTCACTTCAGTTTGCCCATTGCTCTGGGGATGGCCTGGCGCAGTGTAGATCTTCTGTACATTAGATTGATGACAATATGCAGCGAATTTCTCGTTGTCAAATTGGGTTCCATGGTCAGTAATGAATGCGTGTGGGAGACCATATCTACAAATAATACTCTTCCAAATAAACTGATAGACCTTGTCATACGTCATGTCAATAAGAGGTTCAACTTCCACTCATTTGGTAAAATAATCCACAGTAACTACGAGGTATTTGAATCTCTCTTTGGTCATTGGAAGTGGCCCGACCAAGTCTATCCCCCACATGGAGAATGGCCAAGGGGACGTAATGGGTGTTAACAATGCTTGGGGAGTTCTTCAGATGGAAGAGAAACGTTGGCATTTATCGCACTTCTTAGCATAAGCTGCGCAATTAGCTCTCATCGTTGGCCAGTAATACCCCTGTGTTGTTATTCTCTACAAGAGCGTCCGAACTGCTACATGGGCTTCGCAAGACCCTTCATGAACCTCTTAGATCAAGTCTTTAACTTCGGAGGGATGGACACATCTCTGTAGTCCTCTTATAACGCCTCTTCTATACAAAATGCCACTAGTCAATACAGAACGAGCAACTTTAAACTTCAGTTTCTTGGCTGCGAGTTTATCAGTTGGCACAACCCCCTCTTCGATATAGGCCCTGATAGGATCCATCCAGGATGTTTCCAAGTCGAGGGCAATGAAGTTCATCATCAAATCTTCATCTACTCTCCGATTTACCAGGATTTCTATTGGGATTGTTCTTCATAGCTCGGTACGTATTGTTGATGTCAACCGAGCTAGGGCGTCGGCTATTACATTCTCCAATCTCGGTATTCTGATCAACTGAATTGCGATAAAAGTCAAGACAACCTCCATGGCTTTTGCATGACACTTGACCATTAGTTCTCCCTTCACTGCATACAATAAGAGAATTTGATTTATGATTAGTTGTGAATCACTGAATACAACAACCTGCTCTGCCTTCATGGTTTTGGCCAGACTTAGACGTACGATCATAGCTTCATATTCAGCTTCATTATTGGAAGCCTTAAATTGAAAATGTAGAGCATACTCTATATCAATTCCATCGGGACTATTTAAAATTATTCCTGCTCCACTGCCTGTGGTACACGAAGAGCCATCCACATATAGATTCCATATAGGTACTTCATTATCAAATTCTTGGTCATACAGAGTTCCTCGGTGGAATATTTGATGCTTCCTTTTGTCTTCCCCCAACACTTCTCGCTGCTCGTTGATTATTTTCTCTTAATTATCCACGGAAGGAAGTTGGTCGGGTGTTATCTTCGATGATCCCGTAACATCTATGGGTTGGTCTGTATTAAACTCCTGCTCTTCAGATGTATCAGAGTGAGTAAACTCTGTGATAAAATTCGCCACTTCCTGCCCCTTAAGTGACGACCTAGGCTCATAAATTATGTCATATTCACCAAGTTCTACTGCCCAGTATATCAATATTCCTAATTTCTCCGGTTTATGCAGAGTTTGTCTTAATGGCATATCAGTATACACTACTATAGGCTTGGAAGTATGGCCTCATCCTTTTGCTTGCTTCGATTAGTGCTAATGCTAACTTCTACAGTCTTAGATATCTGATCTCTTCTCCTCGAAAGGCCTTACTGGTGTAATATACTGGTTTCTGCACTCCGTCCTCCACTCTTATCAATGTTGAGCTAACCGCGTTATCTGAAACCGCTAAATACAAGTATAGCCTTTCTCCCATCACTGGTCTAGATAACAATGGAGGTGTCCCCACATATTTCTTCAACTCTTGAAAGGCCTCCTCACATTCATCATTCCACTCAAAAGTTTTTCGAAGTGTTTTGAAGAATGGGAGGCATCTGTCTGTTGCTCGTGACACAAATCTGTTAAGTGCTGCAACTTGCTCTGTGAGACTTTGCACCTCCTTTTTCGTAGCTAGAGATCGTAGCTCCAATAGGGACTTGATCTTTTTAGGGTTCGCCTCGATACCTTGTTGGTTAACAATATATCCGAGAAACATACCTTATCGTACTCCAAATATGCATTTGGTAGGATTTAACTTCATTTGATATTTCTCTAGTTGATCAAAAGTTTGACCTAGGTCAACTAAAAAATCAACAGCTTTCTTGCTTTTTGTCAGCATATCGTCGACATAAACCTCCATGTTATGACTGATTTGCTCTGCAAACACCTTATTCATCAGCCGCTGATATATTGAACCTGCATTTTTAAGTCCGAAAGGCATAACATTATAGCAATAAGTCCCCCTTGGGGTGATAAAAGAGGTACATTCCCTATCCTCAAGTTTCATTTTAATCTGGTTTTAACCAGAATAAGCATCCATGAAACTCAATAATTCATGCCCCGATGTAGCATCCACCAGCTGATCGATTCAGGGCAAAGGAAAATGATCCTTTGGGAAGGCTTTATTAAGATCAGTGAAGTCCACACGCATCTTCCACTTATTGTTTTTCTTCTTTACCATCACCACTTTTGCTAGCCAATCAGGATACATGACGTCCTCAATAAAAAAGGCTTTCTGTAATTTCTCTACTTCTTCCTGTATAGCTTGATTCTTTTCAGGGCTGAACATCCTTCTTCGCTGCTTCACTGGCTTGACTTCCTTATTAACGTTGAGCTAGTGGCACAGGAAACTCAGGTCTATCCCTGGCATGTCTTCATGACTCCATGCAAAAGTCTATTTTCTATGCCTTAGAAATGCTATCAGTTCCTGTTTTATCGATACATCCAATGATGCACCAATTTAGGTTGTTCGTTCTGGGTGTTCATCGTCCAGAATGATATTTTTGGTAGCTTCCATGACCTGGCCCTTCACGAGCTGAGACTCGTCTCTGGGGTCTAATGTTTCAATCTCTGCTTCTTCTGTTTCATCCACTTGATATGTAGTAGTCTTTTTCCTAGATTCTTCTCGTTCTTCCTGTTCAGCAGATAAATAATAGCATTCCCGAGCTACTTTCTGGTCGCCTTTCACAACTACCACTTCGAAATTAGTTGAGAACTTTAAACATTGATGTACAGTAGATGGTACTGCCTCGAACTTCTTCAGACCTACCCTTCCCATGATGATGTTGTAGGTTGATTGGACATTTTTATCCATTACGAAAAAGCGTACTCATTTTGTTCGGTAAGCAGGCCATGTACCAATAAGCATGTCCAACTTGATCGTTCCAGGTGAAGAAACCTTTTCGCCTATAAAATTGAGGAGAGGCCTATGATATGGCTCCAATTGGGATAACTTTAGATTCAAACTGTCAAAGCATGGGTAAAATATGATATCTACAGAGCTACCATTATCCACCAGTACCTGTGAAATCGCTACCTCCTTCATTCTCATCTTGATCACCAATGGGTCGTCATGAGGATATAGTACACCTGCCAAGTCATTCTTAGAAGAGTTTATGATCGATTTGTCCCTATTCACCTTCCTTGTGTGATCATCTTCAACCAATTTTATGCGTTATATGTAAGAGCAAGCTTGGGCCTCATTGAGGTAAGCTTTTCTCTCCGCGGTAAGATCTCCGCCTCCTGCATCTCCACCTGTAATGACATTACATTCAAATGACCCAAAATGGATTAAAAATACCTCACGCTCTGGCTGTCTTGACCTTTGGGGGAGATCGGGGTCATCTTCTAGATTATCTTTGTGATCTCTCTTCTTATCTTCTTTTGCTCGGCAAGGAGACTTAGATCTTTGCCTTCCTCTGTTACTGGTTTTTTCACTATTTTGGCGATCAACATACTTAGTTAGTTTTCCTCGCCTGATGACTGCTTTAATTTCATTCTGAAGAGCTATGCAATGTTTAGTCGTTTGAACGTGATCTTTGTGGAATTCACAGTATTTGGACTTATCCCTTTTGTCAGGATCTGCCTTCATTTTCTCTGGCCAGGTTAGCTCCTCGTTGTTCTTGATCTCTTTCAAAATATGATTTATATCTACCTTCAAGGGAGTATAATTTCCATATTTCTTCATCTGCTCCAGTGCTTGTTTACCTTTCAACTGCTTGTTACCACCATTATTCTTCTGATCCTTCTTCTCAATTTTACTAGCCTCAACCTTGGTCTCCTTAGTGTCTGTATTCTTCTTCGCAGTCATGGTCCTAGGTGGATCTTTGGCCAAAGTATAGTACAACTTATTTGGTAACAGTCCACTCATCAGAGCAGTAATTTTTGTCTTCTCCTCGTAATCAATTACCTCAAGTTTCTCATTATTGAAACGAGTAATATAGTCCATGGTACTTTCTTCTGTCTTCTGTCTAACGCTCAGTAAGTGTTCTACTCTTTTAACTGGTTTCTCTCCAAAATCGAAATTCCCTATGAAAATCTCTGCCAGTTGAAGGAAAGTTGCAATCTTCCCCCAAGGAAGGTTGTTGTGCCATATCTAAGCTGACCCGGTGAGAGTTCCTGAAAATACCCTGCACCTCATCTCATTCGAAACCGCATAGATATCAGTTACAGCTTGATATTGCTCTATATGGAGGACAGGATCAGTTTTTTCATCATATTTAGGTGTCACCATATGAGCTTTGAATTTTGATGGTGTGGGAAAATCCATAATTGCCTGCACGAATGGTGTCCCTTGGATAAAAGTTCTTTGTAGATGATTCTTGGCCTTGGCCATTTCCCCTAAACTGTCTTCCAACCTTTGAATAGAGCCTTTCCATGCATCATTTCCCACCTCGGGCCTATTTGTTCGAGCGACTGATCGCGTTGAGTTTTCCTCTTGGGACCTTTCATTACGGGCTGTTGGGCGTGATTGGGAAGAGCCTTCCCTTAAAATGGATGGACGTTGAGAGTTGCTCGACACGATCCTAGGAGGGTTTTTATTCCTCCTGGGGCCCAATCGATCAAAAGGAGAGACTCTACTCAACCTTTCCAGAGCACTGGTCCGTTCTGGAGTTAGAGTTACATTTCGTTGAGAAGCTGTAGCTTGTACTGATGAAGTTCGGCCAGGTTGATACGAAGGATCATTAGATCTCTCAGTACGATATGAGTCAGTACGTCTAGATTGAGAGACCTCTGGTAATAGCATTCGTCTAGTTCTTAAAGATGACAGATGGGTATTTCTCTGAGCACTTCGTTGTCCTGATTGGGCCGACACTCCATCTCGAACAGTTTGTGTAAGTTGACGCATGGTTTCTTGCATGGTTGTTTGCCCTTGGGCTAAATTAGCCATTATGCCAGCCAGATCTTGAATATTTGGTGGAGTAGAGGGGTTTGGAGGGACCCCAGTTTTTTTATTACTGGATTCCGAAATCTCAGCCATAGATGATGAGTTATTTGGTGAAAAGTGCTAAGTACATTCATTTTCCCACAGGCGGCGCCAATTTGTTGATGTAAAAAACTAGATTCTATCTAATTAATCAATCACATATAAAAATGAACAAATAAGTAAGACAATGGATTTTTAAAGTGGTTCGGCTATAAAAATGGCCTACATCCACTGTTGTTGTATTCTGATTGTTTGCCTTGAATCTCGATAATAGGTTTACCAAGAGATCCAAAGTCCCTTTCTTATGACGAGATTACAATGTATTTATATCCTTGAGGCTGTACATATGAAAATGTAATGCGTTGTTATCTAGTAAGCATATACATCTGTAATAATAATGCGCATTTAATGCGTAGTCAGCTTTTGGTTTTCTTGATTAGATGCTCTGCACGCTAAGTAGCTCGGACCGCCTAAGTTGCTCAGTACGCTTAAGTAGCTCACAACGCCTGAGTAGCTCGGCGAAAGTATGTTGTTCGTTGAAAGTATTTGTATTTGCTACGTAAATTGACACGTGTCTTCATATGATTGGTCCACGTATTTGGTATCAACAGTGTGCTTATATATATACATGTACTTGTGATGATATCTACCGTGTGAATTAAGTAGACATGAATAATAATAAAATCTGAAATGAATAATAGTCCTCCATGCAGTGAGTAATGCACCGGGACACGATAACAGAGTATACATTACGCCAAGAGGTCTTAATTTAGGGGTGCATGATTAGAATATATATGTTGAGTGATTAAATATATACACTGGTAAACAATTCTACTGTGTGTAATTAGTAGAGGTGAATGTCATGATAATTAAAATAATCTTAGTGAGAAAAGGATGAACTATACAAATAATGAACGTAATTGACTTTTCGGTACAAACTATTTTGATATCGTATCGTATGGGTGATACGGGTATTCTAGAGTGAACGTAGGTAGTAATAACACTAGGTTGAACTAATGTCATATTTAGTAGATATTATGGATATATATACAGAGAGAGAGAGAGAGAGAGAGAGAGAGAGAGAGAGAGAGAGAGTATGTAACTAAGTACTGATAGTATTGAGGTAATATTTAAAAATATTCATAAAGCTGAGAATTTACATACGTGATTCTAATCATAAAAGTATGCTTAACTTGCGACGGGAGGATTAGCGGGCTAGTTATATAGCTATTATGGACTAGATGGATAGAGAAATGACTAGGCGGAATAAACGAATGCGATAGGTGTGCACTATAGAAGAGATGTGAGATTGTCCTCAAGAGAGTGCGACCATAAAGGCAATTATGAACATTATATACTACGCATTTCATTTATTGCAATAAAATTCTTGCTAAACATTTTTATAAATCGAGCTCTGACCTGTTTCTTGCACTTCTTCTCTCTTGTCTATGTATATGTATATTAACAGGTGTCCAACCACAGGGATGCCATAGTTGACTTATGTATTCCAGGGTAATGCAGCTGAAACATTGTGGATGGTTGCAGGACTTGATTTAGACGTATCATTTCTTTATTCCTAGAGTAGGATTCTTATCTCAGTTGTAGATTCATTCAGGGCATGTTTCTCCTTTTACTTTTAGACTCAGTATGTGGTTTATGTATTCATTTATTGGATTATTGTATTGGGATTTTGAGGCGATTGTTTATTCGGCAGGTAATTTATTCATTTAGTACTGTTTTAGAGTCATGGTTTGGATGTATGGTTTATTTGTTATTTAGCATGCATATTTAGTTGTTTAATAAAAAGATAAAATTTGACACCAGTCTTTTTGAATACTAAGTGGTTAGTAAAGTTTTAAAAAGTTTTCGGCAGTGATGTTAAGAATGAACCCCTGAGATTCTTGTTTTAAATTTGATATACGACTGATCACCCGGTATTTATTTGGGCGGGGTGTCACACAGGACTACTCCCAAAATAGCAACATGAAAAACTCCATACATGCTAGATTTTGGCACCGAAGCAGTAATTTCGATGTAAATAGGTCTACCCACTCACAGAGTATTTAATTTTGATTCACTAAATAGTTATCTTATGAGGCGACTAGATTTGGACATGATAATAGAATTTGGAGAAGATGATGCTATTCAGATGGCTGCCTGTCAACAAAAGACAGCAAGGTTCTATAATCAAAGGGTTAAGTCGACTAACCTGAAGCAAGGAGACTTGGTACTTAAGAAAGTAATCCAAAAGAGCAACAAGCTGGAGCTTAATTGTCATGATCTATATCGTATCTCAGTGGTTATCCAACCAGGAACCTATCAATTGGAGATTTTGGAGGAGGAAGAATTTAAAAATCCCTAGAACGTGGATAATATGCGCAAGTATAATCATTAATTTGCTTTTAAAATCCTAACCTTAATATAATTGCTTATTCAAGTTAATGAAATATCATTTTTTTTCTTCATTCTCAATCCTTTTTATGGCTTGTTTTTCGAATTATGGTGGCAAACATGCCTAATTAAATATGAGAGCAATTTTAATTAGAAATTTTCAAAAAGTTCTTCGTTGTGAAGGGTATGGTTCAAACTTTTCCAATTTCAGAAGAGTTCTTAAAAGTTCTTCGCCAAACAACATGGTTTAAACTTATCCAAACTCTTCCAACCTCAGAAAAGTTCAAATTTCATGTATGATTTGTCCTTGGTAAGTCACGGACAAGAAGTCAGTAAAACTAAAAGTTTTACCTAACCAGGTTAGAATACTAGATTACTTATACATCCCTAATACACTTGGTCACTAATGATAACTAATGTTGCAACTTAGTACAATAAAGTTATCCACAATTTTATCTATGTGCATTAGTCGAATCTAAGGCCGTATACATAATTCAAACATTAATCAAATATAAATATCCGAGAAGGTTATTTAATCTATAAGTCGATTAACTAATCTTTATACAATTTACCTAGTCAGAAAAAACATTAATCGCAACCATAAGCTTGAATAAAATGAATTTAATCAACAATAAATCCATTTCATTGATGAAAGTGCATTACAATAGCCATAAATAAACAAAAGGTAGTATAAGAAAGGCATATTTATTTCGCTGGATACTTTTCTTGTGCATTATTCATTCTTACAAGAGAATCATCCAAGGTATATGGAGAGTTGATTGTGTTAAAGTCCCTTAACAGCTTCCTGTAACTGCTACTTGTCCTATCAAGCAAGTGTGGAGATTGGACTATCTCATGCACATCATGGAGACCATAATCCCCTAGATACTTAGTTATCAGGCATTGGGGAATGGCATCAGGAGGAATCCATATTGTGTCCATCTTGAACGGAGGCTAATCACAGTCCAGGAAACTTGGGTCATTCCAATGCCATAAGGTACTATTACGATCGTACTTCAGCAAAGTTAGCAAGTTGGTCTATCCCTATTTACAGCCTTCACGATTTCTTTGAGCGAGGTTTTCATACATGTGGGCTAATGCCTCATTGTAACCTTCATCTAAACCTTCCTGGGCTATTTTTAGAATTAGAAGGTCAACCTCTCCACTTTATTTTGAAGTTTTTTAAGAACACAGTCTTTGGCCTTCAATTAAGCAGCTTGGTCGATAATGGTAGCATCATTTACTTTCAACTGGGCAACTTGGTTGGCAAGAGTTTTCTTAGTTCTTTCTTCCTCAACAGTAGGTCGAATAATCGTCCTTTGCCTAGAAGTTTGCCCAGATTTAGTTATTTTCTGTTGCAGTGCTTTCAATTCTTCCAATAATCTTGCATTTTCTTTCTTTAAAAAGGAATCACCTTCGTCGAGAATAGTGGTATATGATTTCTTCAAGCTATCAAGTTTATCCCTTAGGGCATTATTTTCTTTTTATAACATGGCAACATTTGAATGAGCACTATCCACATCTTGTCTCAAAGACAGTTCATTCTTATTTAGAACAGAGGTGATATTTTTCAACTTCTTGACAAAACCCCATCCTTCACTTAAAGCCTTATACCTGGCTTTATAATCAGCATAGATTAGGGCTTTGGACTATGTGTGATCTTATTACAATTGCTCAATTATCTCATAGTATGTAACATTATTAGAAATAACCCTGTCCAACAAGCAATTGATATGGATATATGATTCTTTGACTTGGTCGGAGGCATCAGGGCCAAGCAACCTAGTTAAGTCTTCCTTATAAATGAGAATATGACCAGCTTCTAGAAGGTTCCTTCTTCGCCTGAGCAAATCAGATTCAGCAGAATTATGGCTTTCTTCCTAGCATCAAGCTGGAAAATCACAAATATATATATATAGTTTGTGAAACAAATCCAAGACAGTAGTCAATAAAAACAGTAAATAATGAAATTCAATAAGAAATCAAGATCATTTAAAGGCACAAAAAGTGCAGACAAAAAGTTGTTCTTTCATTAATTAATAGTTGAAGTACAAAAGTTGTTACATCATCACGAGAGAAAAGACAAAAACAAATAAAAAGTGAACTAGCTAGACCTTCTCCTTATCCTTGGCCTGGTCTTGGCCAATAGCTGGTAGGTCGGCATTGGTGTTGGGCACCACTAAAGACTCAGGAGGCATATCATAAGATTCCATCGATCCCTTATGATCATCAAATTCCTTATTCAAATTGGGAGGAGTACCGGGATCATGCTTTGCAAAGAATTCAGAGCTTTATTCTGTGCCGGCCAACTTCAAGGCCTTAGTTCACCCTTCCTTGAAGGATAAATTTTTAGCATACTCAATTTGAGCAAAGGCAGCAAAAATTGCCTTTTCCCAACCTTTATTAAAGACAGCCTTGCCTTTGGCCTTCAAAGAAACAACCTCGGAAGTCAGACCAGTCATTTTTTGTTTAGCATTTTTGGCATGAATGGTGATCTCTGCAAGCTTCTCCTCAGCAGTCTTCGCCTTGCCTTCAGCAGCTTTCGCTCTCTCCTCGGCAGCCTTTATTATGCCCTCAGTATTGTTGGCCCTATTTTTTGCCTTCTTTAACTCTTCTTCCCAAGACTCTTGCTTTGACTCCAAAGCTCGTCGAAACCTTGCCAAAGAATATTTCAGACCTTTAAAGGCCTCTTCAACTTCCCCTGTAGAAAAATATAATTGGTCATCCTTCTCCATCATCTGGTTAAAATTAACCAGGAACTGCAAACAAAGGCAAAGGGTCAGATGAATACGTCCTTATAAACAAATGGATAAACAAGTAGAAGAAAATTATCAGTCCCAAGTTGTGGCAAGCTCTTTCAGTCAGCCTGGACCTAGAGATAGGGGCTGGCACAACTCTATCAGCAAGGAGTGTTCCAAACTTAACCAAACCCCTATCCAGTCCAGGGTTAAAAGTAATCAAGGATAACCCAATGTCAAGGTCAGCCTAGATTTTTCATACCAACTCCTCTGGGTCGACAGACTTTTTAGCAGCTAAT
This sequence comes from Sambucus nigra, assembly GCA_949130495.1. NCBI lineage: Eukaryota > Viridiplantae > Streptophyta > Magnoliopsida > Dipsacales > Adoxaceae > Sambucus > Sambucus nigra. The sequence continues at coordinate 470,283,746 of OX422218.1, forward strand.
GTCTGCTGCTCGACTTGTGTTTTTTAACCTATTTTGAAGGATCAGGCAAACCTCTCTTCATCCTCTTCAATTGATGCTCCTTAATTTGAGTGTCATCAGCACCAATAGGCTTCTTATCACTGGCCTTAGACTTCTTCTTACCAACATCAGTAGCTTTGGGGGGAGGAGTCATATATATAGAAGGATAAAGAGGAATTTTAAAAATGTTCAGGGACTCAAATATGGAAGAAGTTCCTCTTGGAATAACTTCAGCACCTACAGAATCAGAAGCTGAAGAGGTGGGCACATGATTTTCCTCAAGGCTGACAGTAATTTGTCACACCCCGCGCAATCCGACAGACGCGGTGGCCAGCCACCGCCGTCGGACTACGCCGGGCGCGAGCTAAATAAATATCATTCTTAGCATGAGACAGATATGAGACATAATAAAATCAATCCATAAGATAAATATTTGAATCAATACCAAATGATAAAGATAAAAGATCCACCATATGCTAAACCTTCAATTAAATCCATACTCCAAAGTATGAATTAATTTAAAATCTGAATAATCAACTGACTACAAATATTTCAACTAAAATCCTTAAATAAATTTGGAACCGAATGGCCCAATAAAACTCAAATGAAGTCTCATTATTAAATACGACGAAAAAGAAAGTCTAACTAAATAAAGCAATAAAACGAATAAACTCCAGTTTCACCTCCAAATGATAAACTTTGATAATCCTATGCAGCTTCTCCAAAATTTATCCTGAAAAAATTAGTCAACGTACGAGGTCAGAGCCTTGAGCATGAATACACACTACTCCCCTCAAATAGGATCCTTGAATCCAGACAGTAGCATTATACGCAATAAATATCACAATAGAGTATTTTAAATTAAATGCGATAAATGTAAAGCACTAACTACCTGCAGGGACCCCCATTTCAAAAGAACACACCAATATGATTTTAAATTCCCAAGTCCCACAATTTTTGTCTTATTCAATTAACCCAACTTTTGTTATTTTTCTCATTTTTTTATTATGACGGTCCTCCCGTTCCAGGTGGTAATTTCCACAAAAGTGTCACGCTTTCCCTTGCCAAAACACCAGCCGAATCCGTTTAAACTTTCGATCCCACACAATTTGACAAGGTTCTACACATGACAAGACATAAAACGTCAGTTGAATCCGGTTAAACTATCGATCCCCCGCAATTTATGTCGCCGCCAATTTTAATACCCGTTTTTATCTTAGGCATTAATTCTCAATTTCACAATTTATAAATTATCCCACTCTTTTAATCGAATTGAGATCCTCAAAATACCCCTTAGTCCCATACCTAAGGGTCCCCATGTTATCAATACGTCCTACCCTATGTATAGGATGAATTTTTAACATAAACCTCGACCTAGTCTTATGCCTAGCTTAGCGTAACGACGATAAAGTACTGAAAATCAGCCCACCCCAATATGATAAGAATCGCGATAATCTACCCTCACTAGTCCCATACCTATAAGGCGTAGATCATCAAAAGGCCTACCCACTAGTCCCATACCTAGAAGGCATCCTAAAATTTAGGGAGAGAAAAAATACTCAACAACCCGTCGTCACAATGGCCATATAATAATACCAACAAGTCACACAAACAAGCATAATTATTCAACGTATAAAACTACGCATAATAGTTCAATTCAATTAAATCTTAATTTAATTATCATATCGACATAAACATCCAATTAATCCCCTTTAATTATTTTAAATCAAATACACCGAGATTTCATCATTAAAACATCATATTTCCAATTCCATTATCTCTACACAATTTACATGAGTTATATGTCCCCAAAATACATTTAATTCAATACTAAGATTTTTCTACATGTAACCTATACCAATAAAATCCAAAATCCACTCATCAATCCTACGTACCCAAGGGTTATGAATATTATTCAGATTAAAAGATTTAATAAAAACAGTCCCATAATTAGTTTCCACTTTCTCTTATTAAGTTACTAATCGATTTTAAGAAAACATGTAATTAAGTTTTAGGCGACACTTAAAACGCATAATACTAAAGGAAAGGAATAGAGTATTCATGCATGAGATTAAGTTGAAGAAAAAACTGGTAGCACGGTTGGATTCCTCTTGAAAAATTAACAAAGAAGTATTCTTGAACAAACTTGATTAAAACTTAATTAAACCTTCCAAAACTTGTGACAAAAACTTGATTATGTTGGAGGTTGATGATTATGGTGGAGAGGAAAAACTTGGGAAAAAGTGATGATTAGAAGTCCCCCCATGAATTAGAATGGTTAAATACCAATTAGGAATCCTAATCCCACTCTAACACTACAAATAAAATCACCGAACCGCCTCAAATATGGCATAGTCGATCGATCGATCAGGTACGCCGCCTCTGCCATTTTCCTTCATTTAATTCTATATAACTAAAAATCAAATTTTTCATTAGTCACTGCCTAAATCCGTGACAAATGTTTTTTTTTAAATCCCATTTAGACTCTGATTTTAATTTTGATTAAAATACCACTTTTTATTATAAAACCTCAACATATTTAATTATAAAAAAATCCCATTTAAAAAATTCGGGTTGTTACACAATTGGGACCAGAGCGACTGTAGGTCAAGAAATAAAAGATGTGATGGAATTTTTATATTCCAGCAATAATGGTGTATCCCTAGGATGTTCTTCTCCAATCTTTTGGTCCAGGCCCCATAAAAACTTAAGGTCGTTGAGGTTGATTTCCCCTTCCTTAGGGCACCTTTTCTTACTTTCCTCTGCATAAAAAAGAAACATAAATATTAGTGAGCAGATATCAAAATGAAAATCAAAAGAGGAGAAATAATTAATAAAGTATAATTTATGCCACGTCCTGATTGGGGACATCTGGGACAAGTATAAGCCACTCCAGTAGGGAGATGAGCATTTTGTCAGTTCTTGAAAATAACACCGTACTCCCAATAATCCTTATTGGAATCAAGTAAATTTACCACTAAAGCCCTATTGGATTGCTTAGTCTTCAAATAGTAGGTACTCTCTTCAACAATTACCCACTTGTAACAAATAATCAACTTCGAAACCCCAAAATGGGTCCCATAAAGCTCGTTTAATCTATGAACCCCATTTATAACCCTCCAGGTGTTAGGGGCTACTCTAGCAGGAACTACGTCAAAATATTGGAAAAATTGAAGAAAAGGAGGATTTGGTGGAAAGGTGATACCTCACTCTGCTATAAACAAAGTTGGGATCCAGTGACCCTCAGAAAGGGAATTAACGTCAATGAGACCCCTTGGTATCTCTAAGTCAACCTAAAAAGGGATTTTCCTTTTTTCACTAAATTCATCTAAAGAGTTCTCATAAATGATATGAACCATGGTGAAATAGAAGAAAAGACGATAAAAGAGAGAAAAAGGAAGGAAAACTTAAAGGATCTAAGGATTCAATAAGAACTCAAGAAAAATGGCACCAAACGACTGCATAGAGAAAAACTCGAAAGCAAAGAGAAAACTAAAGTTCAGAAGATTTGAGGTAGAAAAGAAAGAGTTAAACTTCATACCTATTTATAGGTTGCCTCGAGAAATGGGAAAGAAATGATTAACTGAACGAATCGTATAGCTACCGTTGGTTCCATGCTTTTCAGAGCATTAAAAGACGACTGTATCCTTTGATAAAAAAAGGTCGAATTATTCATAAAAATGCCCTCATCTAATAGTGCCAGTAGAAATTTTTACAAGTATGGGAGGTCGGTTGCTGACCAAACACTAAAATAGTACGTTGAGCAACTTCCCGTGCTAAATACTTCATACTTTCATGCAAGTATCAATCATGGAGCATTATGGGCTTTTATTGTATGTAAAAATTATACTCCCACGTGAACCAATGATGAATGCACACCTGTCATCCAATGTGGCCGACCAGCCTCCCTGATCGGCCTTAGAGACCCTTAGTCGGGCGGAATGCCAACCAACTCCAGAAGGCTAACCAACAAGAATGGAAATAGTTACTCAGATGGGGATGCCAACCAGCACTAAATTCCAATAGGTTTACTTATTGTACACAAATGTAAATGCCTGGAAATATATAGGAGCTCCACCTCTAGGGTTTTGCACCCCTATAAAAATAAACTAATCCCTTAGTTTAAGGAGGAACTGGAATGACTCAGATGCACATCATACTAAGTTATTGTAAACCCTACTAAATAACAAGAACGGTGGACGTAGGCTATTTTACTGCTAAACCACTCTAAAATATTTGTCTCCTGTGTGTGTGGTTTGAGTTATTTCTATTATTTTTATCTGTGACTATAAATTTGGAGTCAGCCCATTTTTAGAAATCAACATCCCCCAATTTCAATCCTAATTAAGATCACATTTTCTAAATAATAAAACCAACATTTTAAGTTATAAAAAATAATTAAATCCCAAAAAAATTATTTTTTCGAATTCTGAATTCAATTGCATTATTAATGGTCCAAAAATCACGGGGTGTTACATACTTTCCCACTAGTACAGGAATTTCATCCTCAAAATTCGACGAAGCGTAAATCTGTAAAATAAAATAAGTCTCATATATGCCTACTCATAGAATGCCACGATTGGGTGCCCATATACCCAATCCTACACGCACCTACCCCACGAACAAAATACGATATATGTCCTAATCATATATATATAAACATATCTATGAAAATAACACGTACTGGGATACCCCACTAGCCACGTCTTGGCTCCTACTGCGCCTGCCCTGCCCGAGGCTCCCAGGTCAGAAATAAATAATACCTACCTACTATGGGTACTGTTGGCATTATTGGTGCTCCCTGCGCACCTGATGTTGTCGGTGCTGGAGGGGCTTGGCCCTGTGCACCTTGGCCCTTCTTCTTCTGACATCTAAAAACTCGATGTACTTCCTCCCCATAGTTAAAGCATGCGCCTCTAAAAGGTTCATAACACTTATCTAGTGCTCGCCATCCCTGTCCTTGTTCCTAAGTTCTCCTGACCTACTCGTTTCCCAACTACTCCTAACCTACTTGTTGTCTCTTCCACGGATGGTCATTCGTAGCTCAGGCAATCCCTATCCTCGGATATGGTGACACTCTCCCATCACTGTAGCGCATCCCCAATTACCTTAAATGTAGTTATCATATGCTTTCTACACATCAATGCAGTCCACCATCCTCAAGTGTCTCTCCATGTCTCTTCTCCATTGGTGAGCAACCGTTGGGTCAGATCCCCCATGCGAAGGTGGGAGGATTGCCCTTATGGAAACTAGCTCTCACTTTGACCTAAACTCAAGTAGGTGTACCCTATTGTTGCGCCTCTACAGTCACCCACCTCTGTCTCCCTATCTCGATACTGACCGTCATGGCCTCAGATACGATAGTCGCTAACTCCTCGCCCCCCAAAAAAAACTGACCCTGTCTCTCCTGAACCGCGGGACCAAAAATTAAGCTTTCTCTCCTATCTCCAGATCTCCTAGTGATCACCATCTGAAAATATGGGAGCGAAGTAACATCAGACTCGGAATAACTTAGAGTATAAATCATTAAAAGGAATTAAAGATAGGCAATATGGAAGCTAAAACGGACTCACAACCTACAAGACCTAAGACCATGCTCTCATACCATCTGTAACACCCCGTGCATTCTGGATTCAGCCGCCACCAAGACCTTATTGGGTGTTACTAAATTAAATACCATTCTCAACATATGACAAATATATGAGACAACTTTAATTACACAAGATAACATGCAACTAAATCTAAAGAATATATATAAAACATCCAACCATTAAGATTCATCACCATACTAATCTCCAAAATGAATCCAACTCCAAAGTATTAAAACTTAAATGAAATAATCCAATAATAAGTATCTGACTCGAATAATAAATAACTGTGGAACCGCTTGGCCCACCAAATCCATAAATAAAAGTGTAGGTGCAAAAAATCTCACCCGTAGGGGGCAACAATTCATCACGATACAAGTATGAAAATAAATATGAGAGAGACAAAGATTTACGTGGTTCGACCATGAATGGCCTACGTCCACGGGGCTGCCACTGTGTTCCATTAGAATGATGAGAGAGTTTTACATGAGGGTGTTTCTCTAGCTTCTAAGCCCCCTTTCACAATGGGGAGTGTCCCCTTTATATAGAGTTAGGGGTTACATTAGGGTTACAAATATGGATGAGTCCTATCTTCGTGAAGTTTGATTCCAATCAGATACTGCTCCTCGATCTTCTAGTTTATCCAGGACTCTAGTCGTCCCTATCTTGTTGGAGCGTCTGTTGCTCGCCATCTTGACCGGGGTACTTGCCACGTGTCATGCTATTATATAGGCATATTTATTTCCCCCATAATATCCCCACAGGTCGCAGTTCAGCTGAGTTGATTCTGAGATGAGCTGGGAGCTGGTTCATAATCTCTTTAAACGTATGCAGTTGTCGATATGAACTGAACTGGCGGTCTTTAAGCTGTCGTTCAACTTTTAAGCCTTCTTTGGTTCATCTTGTTGTCTTCATAGGTTTTTAGATGAATGCTTGTCTTGAGTTGACAGATGTTCAATTGATATGGCAACCGAAATCGAGAGTGTCGAGCTGCTTACGTACCCTCTTGGGATCAGGTCGAACGTAGTTCATTATTCTGTTTTATTGCATGGCCCAATTTGTGAGGCTGACCAAAGGCCTATTCAGAATTCGTTTGCTGAGGCTTTCTCGAGCGTGCATCAGGTTTAGGGCATCTCCCTGTATTTTGATCTTGTATGGTTCATTTGTTGAGGTCGACCACAGGCCTATGCGTTGAGCCTTGCTCGAACACGTACCTAGTAGGGGTAAGACCCTGCATTAGGTTTTTCATATGGTACCATTGGAGAGGCCGGCCAGAAGTCTATGCATCGAGCCTTGCTCGAGCATGTACCTAGTAGGGGTAAGACCCTGCATTAGGTTTTTCATATGGTCCAATTAGAGAGGACGACCAGAAGCCTATGCATCGAGACTTGCTCGAGCATATATCTAGTAGGGGTAAGACCCTGCATTAGGTTTTTCATATGGTCCAATTGGAGAGGTCGACCAGAAGCCTATGCGTCGAGCCTTTCTCTAGCATATACCTAGTAGGGGTAAGACCCTGCATTAGGTTTTTCATATGTTCCAATTGGAGAGGCCGACCAAAAGCCTATGCATCGAGCCTTGCTCGAGCATGTACCTAGTAGGGGTAAGACCCTGTATTAGATTTTTCATATGGTCCAATTAGAGAGGCCGACCAGAAGCCTATGCGTCGAGCCTTGCTCGAGCATGTACCTAGTAGGGGTAAGACCCTGCATTAGGTTTTTTATATGGTCCAATTGGAAAGGCTGACCAGAAGCCTATGCATCGAGCCTTGCTCGAACATGTACCTAGTAGGGGTAAGACCCTGCATTAGGTTTTTCATATGGTCCAATTGGAGAGGCCGACCAGAAGCCTATGCATCGAGCCTTGCTCGAGCATGTACCTAGTAGGGGTAAGACCCTGCATTAGTTTTTTCATATGGTCTAATTGGAGAGGCCGACCAAAAGCCTATGCGTCGAGCCTTACTCGAGCATGTACCTTGTAGGGGTAAGACGCTGCATTAGGTTTTTCATACTCGAGCATGTACCATATGAGTTCAAAGCATCTTCATGCAAAAATGCGTTGATTTGATATGGCGTTTAAGAAACACCGTTCCTCTGGAGTGGATATCTTAGTGTTGATGATGCATTAATTTGTTGCTTAGTGCTCATCGATCACCATGGGTTATCCGACGATATTACTTGATACGTTCAGGGTGGTCACATGTTCTGTTCATTGACTGTGATTTTACTGGATATGTGACTTATTACATGTTGGATTCGTCCTTGTATTTCCCAACTGTCCATTGGAGCTTGGGACATGATCACATAATGTCGACTATCGAAGCTGAGGGTCCGTCGAGGCAAAATTGTAAAGGACCTAGTATATGTTTCTAACGATCCATGCTCAAGCATTTGTTTGAGCATTGATAAGATAAATGATGCCTGAATGCCTGTCGAGGCAAAAATTATAGAGGATCTGGTAGATATTGCGAGTGATCCATGCTCGAACGTCCGTCGAGGTAAAAAGGACCGATCAAGTATTACGAATGATCCTGAGTGTTAGTGAAAACTAAATTTCCAAACCATTTATGAGGGTTGAATAACAATAATACATGTGGCGTTGATCATTAATCGATTGCGCCAACCATTTGTCGATACTGAATATAAGAATTATCCTGATCAACCATTTGTTGGGGATAAAATGCGATGTGTGTGGGGAATATCTTCGGGACTAAATATATAGAAATATTTTGCCGATCATTTGTCGAGATGAACCTTGACTATGCCTGATCATTCTTCAGGTCAAGAATCATAGGGCCATGTCATCAATACTGAAATTGAAGAAATATCAACGTCCGAGCATCCGTCGGTTATCATAAATAATATTGCCCAAGTATTTATTGGGTCCAAAGTGGTGTAAAGTGCTCGAGCATCCGTCGGAGCATTAACAAAATAAGTGGTGTCAGGCTGGTCAGTCGGGGCGAAGTTGTATAGGTCCGAGTAGATATAGAGAGCGATCCGTGCTCGAGCATCTATTGTTGCATTATAATAAGATTTCCAAGAGATTAAGATTGTGGCTGAGCATCCATCGGGACTGAATCTTATACCTGTGGAAGTTAATACGTTGCTTGACCATTCGTCGAGGCTAAATCAAATAGAAGACGACAATATTGAAAATTAAATGATCGAATAAATGACATGAGTGCTCTATAAGTGCCCCCCAATATTTATGTGAACAAAATAATTGTAATAAAGTCGAATAGGAGATGCAAAATTTATCAAATATACCCAGATGTATAACACATGAGTTAATTTGGAATTTCTGCAAATAGCTCTAAGCATATACTTAATATTAAGCTGGTTTCAAAAAACAATATTTTCAGAGAAAATTTGTGTAGTAGCAATTGTGAAGTATGAAGTATAGATAGCCCCCTGCTAACAAATTTATGATGATATAAATTGTGAGCATAATTTGTGAGCAAATAATATATTATGAGACAGAAATGCACAAATAAATGTGGGTATTCATCAACTGGGATTGTGCTAAATATAAAAATTATCCTGACCAACCATCTGTTGGGGATAAAGTGCGACACGCGTTGCGAATATCTTCGGGACTAAATATATAGAAATATTTTGCCGATTATCTGCCGAGATGAATCTTGAATGTGCCTGACCGTCCTTCAGGTCAAGAGTCATAGAATCCAAGCTTCAGTCGGAGTAACAGTAATTTTTCCCAAGCATTTCTTTGGGTCTAAAGTGCTATAGTGTGCTCGACTCTTCGATCGGAGCATTAATAAAATGAATGGTGCCTGGATAGTCTTTCGGGGAAAAGTTACAGAATACCGAGTAGATATAACGAGCAATTCGTGCTCGAGCATCTGTCAAAACATCGATGAGATTTCTAAGGACTTAAGATTGTTGCCGAGCATCCGTCGGGACTGAATCTTGTACCTGTGGAAGTTAGTAAATTCCTCGACCATCTGTTGAGGCTAAATCAGATAGAAGTTATCATAAAAATGATATGTTCAATAAAGTATATAAGAGGAAAAAATTCATAGTAGCGTATGAATGTAATGAATGATCCAATGATTTTTACGATTAAAATCCTATCGAGATAACCGCGCTCGAGCGTCCGTCGGGGCTGAGCTAAATAACCAATAATCTCCTTCTGGTGAGATTAAATTATTGCAGCTGAATGACAATATTGAAAATTAAAATGTTCGCATAAATGACATGAGTGCTATATAATTGCCCCCCGCTTATTTATGTGAGCAAAATAATTTGTAATAAGATCGCATAAAAAAGTGCCGACTAAAATCGTTGTAACAATTGTAATTTAGTCACATGGCCCCTTAAAAATTTTTAGAGAGAACTAAGCAATGCAAAAATTAGTCAAATATATCTCAAATGTAAGACATAGGGATGTTTTAGAATTTTTGCAAAAATATTTGGACTCCAAGCAAATATCCAATTAAGTTGGTTTCAAAGATATGTTTCCTCACAAAGTTCTAAAAAAAAGGTTAAATGTTGATTTTGAGCAAGTCAAGGAGTTCTAAAACCCAGGTGGACTTGTGCCCCAAATACATTTAAAATGTGTTAATCAAAACACACAAGGCGTGCTGAGCATGCCAAACTGTTCGCCAAACTATTCGTCGAGCTCCCTCTGGACATGACAAACCGTTCGTCGAGCTCCCTCCGAGAGTGCCAAACTATTCGTCTAGTGGAGAGCTCCCTCCAAGAATGCCAAACTATTCGCCGAGCTCCCTCTGACCGTGCCAAACTGTTCGTCCAGTGGCGAGCTCCCTCCGAGCATGCCAAACTGTTCTCCGAGCATGCCACACAGTTCTCCGAGCATGCCACATTGTCTGCCCTACTGGCTTGTCGCTGTGGCATAGTGGTTGTCGCCGACCAGAAGGAAGATGTCACCGAATAAGACAAGCCCCAAATAGATCTTATTCGCTGAGCTCATCACTGTGGATCGCACTTAGGTCGGCTGAGAAATAAAAGTAGGTTGTTGGTCGATGTTAAATGGTTACCCTTGATCATAGATCGAATGTGACAAGAGGATATGGTCGGAGGTTATAGGCCGGTTGGATAGCAACACTGGGTATCTGGTCAGTGGTGTTGAAAAGATGAACGAAGGGGTACTGATCGCCCATAACCCTGGAGGTTGGTTGGCGATGACCGTAGGGAAAATGGGAGGGAAATCCTGTTGGTTTCTTTGTAACGTTCCCCAGCCCGGGTAGATTTGTGAAGAAATCCTCTTTACCCCTGTGCTAGTGGAAGGAGTCATGTTGGGATTCACAATTTCACGGTTGTCTCTCCGGTGCTTATTCGCCAGAGTTTGGATCTTTTTTCTACGATCTGACAGGATTTTTTGTGCTGAATTCCTCTCTTCAGAAGGATAACAATCATAAGAAATGTGAGGAAAGAGAGTCTTCTCTTCGAATGTCGATCCCTTAGTGATTGTGTGCCAGAATATGTGAAATCATATCAGTAAAAATAACATCCTTAAAAACATTCTTTGAAGATGTAGAGATCATCCGTGATGAGAGAGAAAATTTGTTATGGTCTTTCGTGCCGAAAAAAGTAAACTTAGCTCTTGATTATCGTGTGTGTACACCATGAGGTCGCAACGTAAATTTCCATCTCGTAAACAGGAAGGAAAGACTATTTATGTCGTTTTCCACAGACGGCGCCAATTGTAGGTGCAAAAAATCTCACCCATAGGGGGGTGCCAATTCATCACGATACAAGTATGAAAATAAATATGAGAGAGACAAAGATTTACGTGGTTCGACCATGAATGGTCTACGTCCACAGGGCTGCTGTTGTGTTCCATTAGAATGATGAGAGAGTTTTACATGAGAGTGTTTCTCTAGCTTCTAAGCCCCCTTTCATAATGGGGGGTGTCCCCTTTATATAGAGTTAGGGGTTACATTAGGGTTACAAATATGGATGATTAACAAATATGGATGAGTCATATCTTCATGGAGTTTGATTCTAATCAGATACTATTCCTCGGTCTTCTAGTTTATGCAGGACTCTAGTCGTATCTTGTTGGAGCGTCTGTTGCTCGCCATCTTGATCGGGGTGCTCACCACGTGTCATGCTATTATGTAGGCATATTTATTGCCCCCGCAAAAAGTCTCAAAATAAAAGCGATGTAATGGAAAGTAAATCTAAACTACTAAGGCCACTAAAATAGATCTCCAATTACATCTCCAAAACATCTCCAATAACTCATATGCATCTACTCTAGTGCTATACCTGAAATGTTAGTCAACGCAATGGGGAGCCCACTGCATGAACACTAGCTACTCCTCCCAATTAGGGTCCATAAACCTAAACAATAGCATTATACATAATAAACATCACAGTATAGTATTTTAAAAATTAAACAAGATATATATTCAAATGCAAGTAAAATAATCTACTACTGTCTCCCCACATAACTAAGCCACCCCAAAGTGTAAGTCCAATCATGCCATTTCTACATTAAATTACACTAATATTATTACATCAATTTCTAAAATTATTATTAAATTACTATGTCCCAATTTTATTCATTTTTAAATTTTGCGACACCAGCATAGCCGCGGTGTCAAATATTCATACAATTAAATTACACTAATGCTATTACATCAATTTCTAAAATAAGGTGAAAGCTAACTGCCCCAACAATCCCATCATCCCCGTGGTGTCAAATATTTATACAATTTACGAATCACACATAACATATTTTCAACTTATCACAAACATTCTTTAAATTAGCCGCAACATTACTATTTATCCCAATTATGTCCGTTTAATTACAATTTAATTAAACATCTTATTTTTTTAAATCTTAAATGATTTATACCACATGCAAAATTTTGGGGCATAAACGATAAATTTTCATTCTACAAGTATCACATAAACAACATAACTTTTAAATGATGAAATCAATTTATAACACCCTTATACTTTATTTTACATTCGAACGTCCTAATTTCTAGCTGGATCCCAACCTATAACCTAAGCATGCAAGGGTTTTGAGGCATAAATCATATTAAGGATTTTAATAAAAACAATCCCGAAATTTGTTCACTTTTCCTAATTAGTCTTTCTAATTTCTTTTAAGAAAGCGATGATAATTAGTGTTTAGGCAACATTTAAAATGCATAATACTAATGTAACAACCCGTATTTTTAATGACTTTTAAAATGGGATTAATTAGAATTAATTATGAGATTATTAAAAATTAATCTGGATTTAAACATTACTCGTGAGCAAAGTAATATGTGATTGAATATTACTTGGTGATTAAAAGTAATATATATGATTATGACTCCCGACACGACTGACATTCGCGTCCAAACTTAATTTTCATAAATTGTCGTATTCATCACTCGCGACAATTTTATAAAAGTAATATATATGATTATGACTTTACATATGATTAGGATTTTATAAAATTGTCGCGAGTGATGAATACGACAATTTATGAAAATTAAGTTTGGACGCGAATGTCAGTCGTGTCGGGACTAATTTAATGGAATAAAAAGTAAATTAAGTATAGGTCACTCTTATGGTCATTTTGAGCGAGCCAATGTGTTCAGAAGATAGTCAAAAAAGTGTACCCGGGAGTTTAGTTTGGGTCTTGTGACTATTTTAGGCCTAACCGGCATCCCGGAAGGGCATTTTAGTAGTTTTATTTTAGGGCCTTAATTAATTACGAAATTATTAAGGCTATATCAGATGGTGTGTCGAGGGAATTAGGGCTATCATAATCAAAAAGTGAAGGAGGCTATAGGAAGAAGCAGGAGAAAGCTTTCCAAGGAGTTCAAGGCCGAGAACCACCCATTTTGCACTTCCACCACCACCAAAGCATAGATCGGAAGAAGAGGATCGTTCCCACTTAAATTCATCGAATCAAACCTGCAACTTCAAGGCAAATATCTATCTTGATGTTCTTGAGTTGATAATACATCCATGTTAGAGTAGGAAGAATAATCGCATGTTTTCATGAAGATTTTTATGTTTTGGAAGAATAAATTCGCATATTTAAGGAAAATCTATGTAGGCTGAATTCCTTGTCAGGTGTAGAGTATAAACCATGAATTTGTAATGATATTAGAGGGAGAAATCTGAAAAAAAATATTGAAGTTATTAAAAAATAATGCAGAATTAGGGTTTGAGTGAAAAATCTTGAATTGGCCCATTGAATGATGATTCCTTAAGGATTTATTGTAGTTTTTACGTTAGAAATAATTCATGCATATTACTATAATGTTATGATGTTAGGTTGGGATATTGGTTTGATTTAATAGAGGTTTTGAGGATAAATTTGGTGGAAACCCGTAGGCTTAAATCTGCAGAATCTGGGCAATATCTGGTCGATCGACCCTTCCCTTCAATCGATCGACCCCTCCTAGAATTTAAAACTTATTCCCTTTTTAATGATTAACCCAACGCCGCTTTATGGGAACCCTTATACATAATTTATTTACCTTAATGGGATTTGGGAAGGATCAGTAGGTTTGTGGTTAGGGTACGGGTAATGCGACTTTATGTGAGAATTAACGGTAGGTTCACGAGGGTATAAAATAGGTTATGAACATGTGTGTGTGATAAATTAGGCGTTGTGCAAGTTAATGATGACTTAGGATAGTGGGATATATAGAGTACATCTACTGGTATTATACATATCAAAATGATACATTTCGAGGGTCGAGAAGTACTTGGGAACTTGCGATAAATGAGAAAAAAGATGAACTAATTATACGTAGAATTCAGGTGTTACGTACCATGTATGATTAGAATATGTTATGGGTCGTCGGTGTACCTATCTGAATAATGTAAACATATATGAGTGTATGTATATTTATTATATGAATATCTGTGTTGAATCATACCCGCACTACTTACTATCACGGAGGTTTTCGCGCCGAGAAAGTCTTATTTTGTGTGCCCATTGAGGGAATATTGACTTGTACCCTGGAAAATAAAATCCTTGGCACAGGCTATCTGAAAATGATAGTACAGACGGTCCTAAGAGACGTGAGGGTATGTGTTGACCACTTTGGAACTATGTTTCGCCTCCAATATGTGTATTTTATGTTAGTACAGTTCGAGAGTGGAGCCGAACTAGTATTTTCCTTATTTGTACAAGAGGTACAGGGACTTGATAGTAGAGTATGTCTGCACCAAAATTTAGTTCGGGGTTCTTTATTAGTATATATATATCCTTAGTGATAAATATATATACCCGGGATTCATCTACTGTGTTTGTAAGAAGAAAGAAATTGAATAATGATATTTAATGACTTAAGTGTTTGAGAACTTAAAAAGTATATATATATATATATATATATATATATATACCTGACTTGTTAAATTCAGAAATTTGATTATGTATAAATTATAATTATGCGAAAACGTGAATAAGGATTGATGAGAGGAAACTGGGTATAGAATAGTTAATTGTGTTAGCATTAACTAGAATAGTTAGTAGTGTGTGATGCGTGCACATTAGTTGAGAGGTGAGAATTCCCAAGTGAGGGTAACGCAACTAACGTGTATGGAGTATCTTCTAGTAAGCATTTAAATACTTGCTAAATAACTTTTAAAATTATAACTATCAGGCTTTGACCCGTTTATTGTCATCTCTTCTCTCCCTCTTGTATATATATATATATCAGGTGTCCAGCCACAGGGACGCCAAGCTTAGACCGTTGGACTGATTGACGTGCTACATCTGGAGTGGGAGTTGTCGATCCTCACATTTAGACGCTTCATCTTGATCATCTCAGTCTCATTCTCAGTCACTTCATATAGGGCACGTATCGCCCATTTCCATCTTTTATTTTATTCAAAGAGATATTGTATTCTTTTGGTTTCATCATTTAGTTTGAATTACGTTTGTGATTATTATTTATTCTTGGTTTGAGATATTTTTACTGGAATGTTTACTCCAGTTTATTTAATTCGGTTGGATGGCTAGCACCTATTACTATTGTATTCTTTAGAATGGTGAATGTTTTTATCTAGTATGATCGTTGGAATTTAATTAATAAAATTAAATATTTTGTCACTTCGCTTAATTATTTTTTAGGTGATAAATAAATAAATAAATTATTTTTTGATAGTGATGCTAAAAATGAACCAACCGAATACTTTGCTTTAATTTAATAAAAGACTGATCACCCGATAATTAATGAGGTGGGGTGTCACAGATGGTATCAGAGCATCAGGTTCTAGTGTCCTTAGGATCTGTACGGCTTTCTATGTTTCATCTTAGCGTGCTTTGATGTAGAGCCCTATTATTAGGATGTTGTATTCCTCTTCGTATTACGACTTATGTGCTCTTTCCAGGAAATATAAGTGATGTAATTCTTATTCGAGCTCGATCGGGCAGTGATGATTAGCAAGGGTCGTTAGAAGAATAGCAGGAAGTGGACTCAGCCAACGATATAGAGTGGTTTGGGAAAATGGTGATTGAGATAGAACTCACTAAAATTGTTCTTCAGGCTAAGGATAATAAAGGCATCGCTTGGGAGTTGTAGTTTCCCAAACACTGTTGTAGATGACGTTTGTGTCGTTTCAAACTCACCTGACTCTGTCAGTGAAGGGTGAGGCAGTCAAAAGGACTTTTTTTGTGAAGGAAGAAATCCAAAGGCCATTATATAGGGTGAAATGTAGTAACACCCATGACTAGAAAATTTTGGACAAAATTTTTTCTCATAGAAGCAATCTAAAGTGATGAGAGTAAGACATCTCATATAAAAAAGTATGTGTGAAGCTAAATGAGAAATTTGGGTATGGTTTGATTGTGAAATCGTCCATTTGATCGGGTTATGAAGGGAATTTCGAAACACATTTCTTATGGGCAGAGAGAAAGCCCAACGCGAGAGAGCAGTCAACTTGCTTAACGAACTCCTTACCCAGCGACTAAGGGGTATATGAAAGATAAGTAGAGTTCCTTATTTTGAAAGGACTTATGAATTCACTACTCAAATTTGGGTGAGATATATGGCGAAAACGACTTGGGTCAATGTTATCAAGGAATTTATAAACCGCTTCCAAAATAAGGGAAGCCCGAAAGGTTGGGAAAACTTAGTTGAAGGACAAGATCAAATTCAATGGTGTTAGTGAAACATTATCATAAGGTATACCCAGTAGGGGGAACCTATTTAAGTCCTTATTAAGCAGCGATGAATTCAGCCAAGACCAGCGGGGTCGACAACTTGTTCCATGGGACCAGTGGAGCTAATGGAACGATGAAAATAGCAATTGGGAGCTAAGACTGACAAGTCCGAGGGAAGGACATTCCAAAATGGTCAGTAGGACCAGTGACGGGGAAATGGCTCAAAAAATTTCCCTATGTGTAGAGAGTGGGACTACCAGTGTGGAATGTGTCCATGTTGATAAGTGAGACTGATAAGTTTGAAAATGGTAAACCATGGCAGTTAGCCATAATAACTAGATGAGTGAGATTTCTAGCGAAGGAATTGGGTCAAGAGAGTTGGGGCCAGGAATTTATAACCCGAGAGTAGTGGATTTATACAGGACCAGTAGACTCCTTGGTAATAGTAGCATACCGTATTTCAGGCTCAACGGGGCCCAGGAAGTAAAAGGGAGGTTATTCTGACCGTAATTCAGGCCTAGAGATTTTGAGCCAATATTTTAGTGATGGGCGTGTAAGCCGTAAAGTAGAATAATCTACCCACTACGACGAGGGGAAAACTATTGGATGGAATCCTATATGCATAACGATTGCAGATGCTCATGGGTTGGGTTGACAACTACGTGCTGGGACACTTTGATTAGGTGAAGACTAGGGAAGTTTTGTTTCATCCTTGTGAGTAAAGGATTAACCCTAGTGACGTGGGACTGTCATAATTTGTATAAGAACTGTTAACACTAATTTGCGTGCGAGTCGAGTTTAGAGGGTACGTCAATGTTGATGTAAAAAATTGGATTTTGATCTAATTATTTTAATCACAGATAAAAATGAATAATTAAATGAGACAATAGATTTTTAAAGTGGTTCAGCCTTATGAGAATGGCCTACGTCCACTATTTTTGTATTGCTGACTGTTTGCCTAGAATTCTTGATAAGTGAATTTACCAAGAAATAAAAAGTCCCCTTCTAATGAGGAAGTTACAATGTATTTATAGCCTTGAGGCTGTACATGTGAAAGGACAATGCGCTGTTATCTAGTAGACATATACATCTGTACGATAATAATGAGCATTTAATGCGCAGTCGTCTTTTTGATTCTCCTGATTTGGATGCTCTGTACGTTGAGTTGCTCGGACCGCCTGAGTTACTCAGTACGCTTAATTTGCTCAGAGCCTTAAGCTCCTCGAGGCGCCTAAGCTGCTCAGTATAATTGAGTTGCTCGGGGCGCTTGAGTAGCTCGGTGATAGTATGTTGTTCGTTGAAAGTGTTTGTAATTATCACGTAGGTTGACACGTGTCTTCAAGTGAATGGTCCACGTCAGCGGACTAAATTTGGTATCAACAGAACCCCCAATGTTTCACACTTTGAGGTTGAAGAAAAGTGTGGAATATTCTGCTCGAAAACTGCTCAGATTATTAGTTTTTTATGGTTTTTAGGAAAATTTTCGTTGTATATAACTCCTTTTTGAACGCATAGTATCAGGTTTCATAAATATTTTGAATTTTCATGACCACTTCGATATTTGTGCCCTTTTATTCTTTTAGCCGCTGAAAATGCAAACGTCTTCCCTTGTAATCATTGCCTTTCTCTATTCCCGAGATAAAGTATTTAAGCGCGACAGAAATCCTATAGTCTTTCACTTTTTAAATCTTTATCTTTGAACTCTTCATTTCCTCTATATCTTGTGCCTTCGTTCTTTCTATTGTTCATTGTCAATTGATCTCTCTTTTTCTGTAAGATTTTCTTCCCTTTCTTTTATTTACTTTGTTCATCATGGTTTATCTTGCTGAGTCGCTTGACAAATTTCGGTCTGAATTTTCAATTCCTTCGTGGGTTATTTTGGAAGAACTTTCTGAACCTTCTGATTATTTTTCTTTGGCTGAGGGACAGTGGTTCCCAAGTCTTTTTGTGGCCGAATGTGGCTTTTTTCCCGCCAAATCCCCTGTGTTTGGAGTTCTGCCAATATTTTGATGTTGTATCTGCAATAATAACTCCAAATACATGGAGGATAGTGTACATAGGTTGAATCAACTTCATGGAACTCGATTAGGGATTCCAGAGATTATGTACTGCTATAGATGGGTTGTCAGTGATACCATATTCTATTTAAAAATTAGGTTTTTGAATAGAGCTTTAGTTGTCAATCTTCCTGATGCCAATAGGGATTATTTTGATCATGGGGTTGTTATGAAAAATTGGCAACACCCTCCATTAAATGGAGATGATGTATATCAAGGTCCCAGGTGTCCACCTTATGGCAATGGAATATGTTGTTTTTATTTTTTGAAATCTTATTTTCTTTTTGTTCGATAAAATTCATCACTGACATTTGTTTTTGTTTGTTACAGTTGACAGTAAAAGAAAACCTCTAAAGGAGGCTGACGTTAATTTAAAGCATTTAAAACTTATCTGGGATTTGCATCAATCTGTTGCTAAGGAACATATTAGATCTGCTTCTTACTTGTTGCAATACAAAAGCTATACTTTATCTTTCACTGCTCGTCCTCGTCCAGTGGTAGTTAATCTTGACCAAGTACCATCCTCTGAGACTAGTGTGGAAGGTTCTTCCTCTGAGTCGAGTATTCCCATCAGTGATCTGATGAAAAAGAGAAGAGCTCCTGCCTTTTTTGATAAATCTGCCTCTGCCACTGTGGAGGCAAAGAAAAGTAAACAAGATGTCCCAAAAGAAGGGACAAAAATCATAGATGTTCCCCCTCCTGCTGCTGCCAAGAAGGCTGGCGAGAAGCCCCCTGTGGCTCCGAGCAAGACTGTTGTTGTTTCTCCTTTGAGTGATGTTATTGTCATCTCACCAATAAAGACAACCTCCTTAATTGAAAATGCTCCAGCTCCTATGAGGAGATTAAAGAGAAGCTCTTCTAAGAGACCTATTGAACCTATCTCTCAACCTTTAAATATTGAAGGTAGTGTTCCAACTTTTGTTCCTCCGAGCTCTGTTGTGGGCTTGATAAAATCTTGGATAATCCCAAAAGTCCAAGGCATTGAAGATACTCTTTCTCGTGAGAGAATCACTATCCTGGCTGCTCAACACATTGCCTCAGTAAGTATTATTGGTCTGAGTCTTTTACTTTCTACTATTATGTTCATGTATTGACTTAAAGTTATTTATTTTTTTAGCTGGTGACGTGTTTCAACGACATTTTGAAGAAGGATGAAACTATTAGGGCTTCAAGCTCCTCGAGTGGAGTAGAGGAAGATTTTATTGGGCTGACCCAATCTTTGAAAGATTCTTGTCAAAAGTACAAAGAAGATAAAGTTGCTTGGGAGAAGCAATTCAAGTCCATTGAGCTACAGAGAAATCAAGCTGTGAATGCCTCGAAGGAATTGGAGAAGAAATTGAAGGAGTTTGAACAGAGCAATAAGGATTTTGAATAGAACAACAAGGAGTTTGAGGCTAAGCTCAAGTCTGCTGAACAGGAAGTTGTTAAACTTCAAGATGTCGAGCGATATAAAACGGAGGTGGAAGAGAAGTTAAAAGCTGCCGAGGAGCTCCTTAGGGAAAGGACCTCCTCGGAGAAGGCAAAAAGGAAGAATGCAATTAAAAAATCATTCAGTGCTGGTTGGGACAAAGGCTGAAACAAGGGCCTGGCTGCCATGTCTTCACAAATAGAGTATGCTAGTGTTAAATATTTTAGGGATAGATGGGTAGCAGCCTTACAGGAGCTTAAGGTCGTTTGAGAATTTTGAGTTATTCCAGCAGCACACTTATGGCCCTCTTCCCTCTCCTGGAGAAGAAGAAGAGGATGAAGCTGCTTCAGATGAATCTTCTATGATGACTAGAGATCAGGTCCCTGCTGTTCCTGTTGTTCAACCTCCCGAGCAACTCCAATCAACCAGCACTTCTGCCGAGCAGCTACCCTTGTCCTCCGAGCAACCAGTCCCTTCCTCCAAACCTTATGAGGAAGTCATAGGAAATAAGGAGAAGGTGTAAAGTTGTTTGGGATTTTTTGTTGCTTTCTTGAATGTAACCTTGGACTATGTATCTCCTCTTATAATGAATAAAAATTCGAACTTTGGTTGTTCGTCTTAACTTTCTCTTTTACTTGCTCAGTCTGCATCATTATTGATTATTTTTATTTCTTCTCTTTGTTAGTTTATGGCAGGATGGAGCTCTTATCAGCTCATGACACATAATTGATAAAGAAATGCAATGACTATTTTAAAGTTGGTCATGAAGATCTTAATGAAGTTCAAATCATTGATATCCTTGGTTCAGATGCTTCTGAATGAGCAGTTGAAGCTTATCAATACTTAAAGTGCTTGCTCGATCGTGTTATTGCCAACAATGTGGCCTACTACGAAATGATTGAAGATCTCCAAGGAACGATCGAGGAACTTCAGCAGCAGTACAAAGAGTCCTCCACACTTTTGCATCAAGGATACGAGAAGAAATATCAGCAATTGAGTGCTGACAAAGGGTATGATAAATTCATCTCTGCTAATGAGAAGAAAGAGAGTGTTCTGAAGCTTGAAGTTGAAGATCACAGGCATATCGCTAAGTTGTTGGAGCAGGAGAACATTGCTTTGTAAGAAGAGATAAAACAAATCAAATCTACTGCATCTTCTTCGGGAGCCTTGGTTCCTGTTAATGATGAAGGTTTTTCTTTCTTGGAGGTAGAAAATGCCAACTTACGAGATGAGTTGGAAACTTTAAAAAGGGTTGGACCCTCCACATCTACTCGTGGACGAGCAAGATCTTCTTTTCGTGGACGAGCAAGGGCTGGTCGGGTTTCTATTGAAGAAGCGAGAACTCAATCGACCTTGGAGAATCAGGCAGTTCAGTTGATGGCGAAGAATCAAGCTTTGGCAGAAATGTCCAAGAAGATTCTGAATTTTACTAACCAAGTCTCTTCTCAAAGTTTTGCTTTGGAAAATAAGGAAATTCTGTTGAAGAGTATCCACGAGCAACTGGAGAGGTTAACTTATCAGTTCCATAAACAACCCAGAGAGTTTTGGATGGTTGGGTATAATGAAGCCCTTTACCATCTTGATGCTCAGATCCAGCAGTCAAATAACGAGGGGTATAAGCAATGGTGGTTGAATGCACTGTGTGTGCTAAAATTGGAGCAGGGTGACTACTTATGGGATTATTATAACCCTGGAGTGCTCGATTCACCCGTACCTCCTTTTAAGCTTGACATTAGTTGGATTCCTGCTTGGGCAATTCCTCAATGCTTGATCTCCAAGTATCTCGGCGATTACAGTCTTCATGTAAACTTTGAGATATCTCGCCCAGAGCACTTGCTTGATCGGCCCTCCGTGATGAATGTTCGAATGCTGCGATATCTAAATTTTATAAATTCCCCTTATGCATTAGATGATCCTCCTGCTGGGGTAAAACCTGTTTCAAAGGCATAAGGGAAAAAACCAATAGAATAGGGTTTTTTATATAATGAAGTATATTTTTCACATCATATGTAATTCTACTTGATTTGAATGAAGAAATTTTTAGTCTTTTGCCATTTTATTTTCTTCTAAATAATTTGTAGAATGTCCTCGCTTGTTGGTTGGTAAATATATATGTATATATTATACTTATCCCATTTGTTGTTTGATTATAGTGACTTGTCACTCTTTGGGCCTAAGCAATGAAATGATTTGCATCCCATGTTCTTGCTTAGTTGTAGTAATCTCGTATGGATTACCTTGTTACGTAGACAGTGGACGCCCCGGGAGGTCGTCCAGCTTCTTGCCTAGTTTTGTACCAACCAACCAGAGTTGGTGGTAATTATTTTCGACCAATTGGAGTTGGTGGTAATTGATTCCCGACCAACCAGATTTGGTGGTAATTGATTTCCTGACCAATCGGAGTTGGTGGTAATTGATTCTCGACCAACCGAAGTTGGTGATAATTAATTTTCTGACCAACCGGAGTTGGTGGTAATTGCTCTGAATTTGAATTGTAGTGTGTAGCACTAATATTCCAAAAAATTTCAACAAAGAAAGAAACTGGGTGAAACATCACTTTATTCATATTGAAGAAACTGTATTACATAGGAATTTTAATTACTGATAATATTTGCGCAGATGCTCTGCATTCCATGCATTCTTGAATTATTCTCCTTTCAAGGTTTCAATCCTGTATGTCCCTGGACGAATAACTTTTGTTACTCTATAGGGTCCATGCCAGTTGGCTTCCAGTTTTTTATGCTTTTGGATGACTTTCTTCAGCACATAATCCCCTTCCTTCAGATTACACTTCTTCACTCTTTTGTTATAGAATAAAGTTGTTCATTGTTGATATGCTGCATTCCTGATTGCTGCTTCTTTCCTAACTTCTTCAAGCATATCCAGGTCTAATCTTCTCATCAAGTCGCTGACAGGAGAATTGAAATTAAGCGCCCTATGCGTGGGTAGACCTAATTCAACGGGTATGACAGCCCCACTACCAAATGCCAGCATATATGGAGACTCTCTTATCGCTGTTCGTGGTGTGGTACGATAAGCCCACAGCACAGAATGTAGCCCGTTAATCCAATTTCCCTTTGCATCATCAGTCTCTTTTTCAAAACATTCAGTAGCGTTATGTTTGTCACCTTAGTTTGCCCATTGCTTTGGGGATGGCCTGGTGCAGAGTGGACCTTTAGTACATCTGATTGATGATAATACACAGTAAATTCCTCGTTATCAAACTGGGTTCCATGGTCAATAATGAATGCATATGGGAGACTATATCTGGAAATAATATTCTTCCAAATAAATTGATAGACTTTGTCGTATGTCATATCAATGAGAGTCTCAGCTTCCATCCATTTGGTAAAGTAGTCCACAACAACCACGAGGTATTTGAATCTTTCCTTGGTCGTTGTAAGTGGTCATACCAAGTCTATCCTTCACATTGCGAATGGCCAAGGGGACGTTATGGGTGTTAACAATGCTTGGGGAGTTCTTCGGATGGAAGAGAAGCGCTGACATTTATCGCACTTCTTAGCATAAGCTATGCAATCAACTCTCATCGTTGGCCAGTAATACCCCTGCATTGTTATTCTCTGCAAAAGCGTCCGACCTGCTACATGGGCTCCACAAGACCCTTCATGAACCTCTTCGATCAAATCCTTCACTTCGAAGGAATGGACACATCTTTGTAGCCCTGCTATAACTCCTCGTTTATATAAAATGCCATTGGTCAATACATAACGAGCAGCTTTAAACTTTAGTTTCTTGGCTGCGAGTTTATCAGTTGGTAAAGCCCCCTTTTCAATATAGGCCCTGATGGGGTCCATCCAAGATGGTCCCAAGTCGAGGGCAATGAAGTTCACCATCAGATCTTCGTTTATGCTCCGACCAACCATGATTTCTATTGGGATTTTTCTTCATAGCTCGATGCGTGTGGCTGATGCTAACCGAGCCAGGGCATCTTCTCTTGTATTTTTGAATCTTGTTATTCTAATCAACTGAACTGCAATAAAACTTGATACAACCTCCATTACTTTTTCATGATACCTGATCATTAATTCTCCTTTTGCAGCATACACCCCCAGAATTTGATTTACGATTAACTGCGAATCACTGAATACAACAACTTGCTCTTCCTTCATGGTTTTGGCTAGACTTAGACCCATGATCATTGCTTCATATTCGGCCTCATTATTAGAAGCCTTAAATTGAAAGCGCAGAGCATACTCCACATCAATCTCATCCGGACTGTTTAAAATAATCCCTGCTCCACTGCCTGTAGTGCACGAAGAGCCATCCACATACAAATTCCATATAGGTACTTCATCATCAAATTTTTTATCAGACAAAGTTCCTAGGTGGAATATTTGGTTCTTCCTTTTGTCCTCCTCCGGCACTTCTCGCTGCTCGTTGATCATCTTCTCTTGCTTATCTACCGACGTGAGTTGGTCGGGGCTAAAATTTGATGATCTTGTAACATCCACAGGTTGGTCTGTATTTAACTCCTGTTCTTCGGAGGCATCTTCTTGAGTAAACTCTGCGATAAAATTCACTACTGCCTGCCTTTTGAGCGACGATCTAGGCTCATAAACTATATCATATTCACCAAGTTCTACTGCCCAGTACATCAATCTTCCTAATTTCTCCGATTTATGCAGAGCTTGTCTTAATGGTATATCGGTGTACACCACTATAGTATGGGCTTGGAAGTATGGCGTCATCCTTCTGCTCGCTTCAATCACTGCTAGTGCCAACTTTTCCAACCTTGAATATATGATTTCAACTCCTCGAAAAGCCTTGCTGGTGTAATAGACTGGTTTTTGTACTCCGTCCTCCACCCTTATCAACGCCGAGCTAACTTCATTCTCTGAAACTGCCAGATACAAGTATAATCTTTCTCCCATCACTGGTCTGGACAACAATGGAGGTGTCCCTAGATATTTTTTCAACTCTTGAAAGGCCTCCTCGCATTCATCATTCCACTCAAAAGTTTTTCAAAGTGTTTTGAAGAATGGTAGGCATCTGTCAGTTGCTCGTGACACAAACCTATTAAGTGCTGCAACTCGCCCTGTGAGACTTTGCACTTCCTTCTTCGTCGTTGGAGATCGTAGCTCTAATAGATCCTTGATCTTTTTAGGGTTTGCCTCAATTCCTCGTTGGTTAATAATATATCTAAGAAACATGCCTTCTCGTACTCCGAATATGAATTTGGTGGGATTCAGTTCATTTGATATTTCTCTAGTTGATCAAAGGTTTGTCCTAGGTCAACTAGATGATCAGTAGCTTTCTTGCTCTTCGTCAGCATATCGTCAACATAAACTTCCATGTTATGACTGATTTGCTCTGCAAACACCTTATTCATCAGTCGTTGATATATCGCACCTGCATTTTTAAGTCCAAAAGGCATAACATTATAGCAATAAGTTCCCCTTGGGGGGATAAAAGAGGTACTCTCCCTATCCTCCGACTTCATTTTAATCTAGTTGTAACCAGAATAAGCATCCATGAAACTTAACAATTCATGCCCCGAGGTAGCATCCACTAGTTGATCGATTCGGGGAAAAGGAAAATGATCCTTTGGGCATGCCTTATTAAGATCAGTGAAGTCTACACACATCCTCCACTTGTTATTTTTCTTATTTACCATCACCACATTTGTTAGCCAATCAGGATATTTTACATCCTCAATAAAAAAGGCTTTTTTGTAGCTTCTCTACTTCTTCCTGTATGGCTTGGTTCTTCTCAGGACTGAACACTCTTCTTCACTGCTTCACTGGCTTGATTTTCTTGTCACGTTGAGCTCGTGACACAGGAAACTCGGGTCTATCCCTGGCATGTCTTCATGACTCTAAGTAAAAGTCTGCTTTCTGCGCCTTAGGAATGTTATCAATTCCTATTTTATCGATACATCCAGGGATGCACCGATTTGAGTTGTTTGTTCTGGATGCTCGTCGTCCAGAATGATATTTTCGGTAGCCTCCATGACCTGGCCCTTCACAAGCTGAGAATCATCTCTAGGGTTTAACGTTTCAATCTCTGCATCTTCTATTTCATCTACTAGATAAGTAGTAGTCTTCTTTCTGGATTCTTCGCGTTCCTCCTGTTCGGCAGATGAAAGCATTCTCGAGCTACTTTCTGGTCTACTTTCACCACTCCTACTCCAAAGTGGGTTGAGAATTTTAAACATTGATGTACAGTAGATGGTACTGCTTCGAAATTTTTCAGACCTACCCTTCCTATGATGATATTGTAAGCTGATTGGACATTTTTATCCATTATAAAAAAGCGTACTCTTTCTGTTCGACAAGCAAGACATGTACCGATAAGCATATCCAACTTGATCGTCCCAAGTAGAAAAACCTTCTCGCCAGTAAAGCCAAGGAGGGGCCTATGATATGGCTCTAACTGGGCTAGCTTCAGATTTAAACTGTCAAAGGATGGATAGAACATGATATCTGCCAAGCTGCCATTATCCACCATTACTCGTGAAATCACCACTTCCTTCATTCTCATCTTGGTCACCAATGGGTCATCATGAGGATATAGTACACCTGCCAGGTCATTCTTACAAAAACCAATAACCAGTTTATCTTTATTCGCTGAATGTACGAGAAAGCTTAAGCCTCATTGAGGTAATCTTTTCTCTTCGCAGTCAGATCTACTACTCCTGCATCTCCACCTATAATAACATTACATTCAAATGATCCAAAATGGATTGAAAATACCTCACGTTCTGGCTGCCTTGGTCTTTTGGGGAGATTGGGGTCATCTTGGTCTTTTTCTGGATCTTCTTCGTGACTTCTCTTCTTGTCGTCTTTTGCTCGACGAGGAGACCTAAAACTTTGCCTTCCTTGGTCATTGGTCTTTCCACCATTTTGGCGATCAACATACTTAGCCAGTTTTCCTCGTCTGATAAGTGCTTTAATTTCATTCTGGAGAGCTATACAACTTTTGGTCGTATGACCATGGTCTTTGTGGAATTCGCAATATTTGGACTTGCCCCTTCTGTCAGGATCTGCCTTTATTTTCGGTGGCTAAGCTAGCTCCTCGCTGTTCCTGATCTCCTCTAGAATATGGTTTATATTTACCTTCAAAGGAGTATAATTTCCAAATTTCTTCTTCTGCTCCAGTGCTTGCTTTCTTTTCGACTGCCTCTTTCCACCATTGTTCTTTTGATCCTTCTTTTCAGTTTTACCATCTTCAACTTTGGTCTCCTTAGTGTCTGCATTCTTCTTCGCAGCCATAGCTTCCTCGGCATTCATGATTTTGGCTGCTTTTGCCATCAATTCAGCCATGGTCCTAGGCGGGTCTTTAGCTAGAGTGTAGTACAACTTATCGGGCAACAATCCACTCATCAGAGCAGTAATTGCTATTTTTTCCTCGTAATTAATTACTTTAAGCTTCTCGTTATTGAAACGAGTAATATAGTCCATGGTGCTTTCACCTTCCTTCTGTCTAACACTCAGCAAGTGTGCTACTCGTTTGACTGGCTTCGCTCCAAAACATAAGTTCCCAATAAAGAGTTATGCCAGTTGAAAGAAAGTCGCGATCTTCCCTCGAGGAAGATTGTTGTACCATATCTGGGCTGACCCGGTGAGAGTTTCTAAAAATGCCCTGCATCTCATTTTATCTGGAACTGCATAGATATCGGCAGCAGCTTGGTATTGCTCTATATGAAGGACTGGGCCAGTCTTTCCATCATACTTAGGCATTACCATAGGAGCTTTGAATTTTGATGGTGTGGGAAAATCCATAATTGCCTGTACAAATGGTATCCCTTGGACAAAAGTTCTTTACAGAGGATTCTTGGCCTTATCCATTTCCCCTAATCTATCCTCCAGCCTTTGAATAGATCCATTCCAAGCGTAGTTTCCTTCCTCGGTCCTATTTGTTCGAGCAACTGATCGTATTGAGTTTTCCTCTTGGGATCGAGCTGCTGGTCGTGATTGGGCAGAGCCTTCCCTTAGATTGGATGGTCGTGGAGAGTTCCTCGACACAGACCTAGGAGGAGTTATGTTCCTCCTAGGGCCCAAACGATCAAAAGGAGAGACTCTACTTAATCTTTCTAGAGCACTAGTCCTTTCTGGAGATAGAGTGATGTTTCAATAGGAATCAGTAGCTCGTACTGACGAAGTCCGGCCTGGTTGATACGAAGGATCACTAGATCTTTCGGTACGATATGAGTCAGTACGTCTAGATTGAGATTCCTCTGGGAATAACGTTCGCTTAGTTCTTGAAGAAGGCAAATGGGTATTTCTCTAAACGCTTCGTTGTCCTGATTGGGCCGACACTCCGCCCTGAACAGTTTGTATAAGTTGACGCATGGTCTCTTGCATGGTCATTTACCCTTGGGCTAAATTAGCCATTATAGCAGCTAGATATGGAACATTTGGGGGAGTAGATGGATTTGGAGGGATCCCAGCATTTCGATTAATGGATTCCGGATGATCAGCCATTGATGATGAATTGTTTTGGTGAAAAACTCTAATTACAGTCGTTTCCCACAGACGGCGCCAATCTGTTGATGTAAAAAACTAGATTTTGATCTAATTATTTTAATCACAGATAAAAATGAATATTTAAATGAGACAATAGATTTTTAAAGTGGTTCAGCCTTATGAGAATGGCCTACGTCCACTATTTTTGTATTGCTGACTGTTTGCCTAGAATTCTTGATAAGTGAGTTTACCAAGAAATCCAGACTCCCCTTCTAATGAGGAAATTACAATGTATTTATAGCCTTGAGACTGTACATGTGAAAGGACAATGTGTTGTTATCCAGTAGACATATACATCTGTATGATAATAATGAGCATTTAATGCGCAGTCGGATTTTTAATTCTCCTGATTTGGATGCTCTGTACATTGAGTTGCTAGGACCGCCTGAGTTGCTCGGTAGGCTTAAGCTGCTCGGAGCCTTAAGCTCCTCGGGGCTGTAATACCTCGTAATTTTATTGATATTTATTTAAGGGATTAATTAAATTAAATGAAAATTAATTGGAAATTAATCCGGGTATAAATACTAACGAGATGTGAGTTGGTATTTGATTATGATGTTAAAAATTTATTAATTCCTAGTATGTATGGTAATACATGAGTATTGATGATGTCTAAATTGCCACGAGGTAAATATACGGCAATTTGGGAAATTTAATTGGGACGCGTGTCAGTCGCGTCAGGAACATAATTAATTGAATTAAAAAGTGAATTTTATTTTTATCAACCGAATGGTCATTTTGAGTGCGTCAACGTGTCTGGAAGGGTCGAAATAGTCAGAAAACACTAGCCGAGGGTTTAGTTTGGGTCCCGGGGAATTTTTAGGCCACACCGGCAACCCAAAAGGATAGTTTGGTAATTTTAAAAATAGGGGAATTAAAACCCACGAATTTTAGAGGTTATTTTTATATTAGAAAAGAACCCACTAAGCCATTATCAGCAGTTGGGAAGTTAGAGGGCTATAGGAGTTATAGGGGGGGTTGGAAGAAGTTCCAAAAAGGAAACCCTAGCCACCATCACCATCTTTGGAAGAAATTTATAGAGATAGGGAGGAGAATCAACACTCAATTCTTCAACATCAAATCAGAACATCGAAGGCAAGTAGTTTAATTACATTAATTTCAAGCGAATGTTTCTTCCATGCTTAGAATTGAATAATTGTCTTATATTGGAAGTTTGATGAAAACCCATGAAATTGGAGGTAGGATTCATAATATGATATAGGGATTTGCATGTAGAATGTTATTGGATGAATGTTATATACAAAATATATCTTTTGATGATGTGAAAATGGATTGATAAGTAGAAATTATAGTCATTAAATTCTGGGTTCATGACTATAGGGTTTGGGACAAGGTTTGGGAATTTTGATGATTATATGTTAATTTAGGAAGAATTGACCCCATATATATGTTAAAGAGTGACCTAAGAGGACTTAGAGTAGTTTAATAACGTTAAAATACTATTGGGATGATCTTAGGATGGGTTTAGAGAAGAGAAAAATTGAGAAAAAACGAAGTAGAGAATTTCTGGGATGAAACTGCCGTCTCGTCCTGCCCAGGTCGTTCGAACGACCTCGTTCGAATGAGCTTCTAACGAGATGACAGTGTCCCTTCTAACGAGTTGGTAGTTCGTTCGAATCCTTTCGTTCGAAGCCTTTCGTTCGAATGAACTCGTTCGAACGAGACTTCTAACGAGTTGACAGAATGGCCTTTTTGGCTGATTTCATTTCTAATGTCCCGTAGACTTATGTAATTGGAGTATTAACCTTCCTTCATTGATTAGGGGGCATAATTGTGAGAATTGGGGTACGTTGAGGAGTAGAACTTAGAACCTTATAATAAAATCGGATATCAATTGTGGAGTAGGAAACGAGTATCTAATTATAACGTGAGAAGGGTTGATAATGTTAATTTACAAATCGGGGACTTGTGATCGTATAACATTAAATGACGGTATAAGAACGAGAAGTATACCTTTATTAAAAAAATACGAGATATCTAAGATGTGCGAATGCTTAGTATATGTGGTTTTATGTGTATAACATACCTACCGTACTTGCTATCATGGGAGGTTTGCGTTCGATTAGGGCCATCTAATCTTTGTGTGCCTACGGGGGGATTTAGATTGGTACCTCGAGGGCATAGGTCAGAGAATGACTTATTGAGAAGTTAATAAGTCTGCTGATCATGGGAGCGTAGGTATGTGCATGACCCATATGATGTGAACTATGTTCGCCTCCATTGTTTGTGATTGTTGATTATTGAAAACGATTCCTGAGAGATTTGGAATACGTGGTCCTTATGTATGTGATGTACCGGGATTGGATAGCAGAGTATGTGTGCACCGCAGCTTAGTCTCGGGGTGCTAGTAATGTATATTTATGATGAGAATAATATACTGTAAATTGAAATGAATTGGCATGACTAAATGTGAGTATAATTATAGCAACGTTATGTAAAGATAAAATGGATGATCTCTAGTATATTAGTATTGCTAATAATTGGGAAATCGAGAATTAATTTAAAGCTCTCTATTTAATTGATGATGTTGGAATTAAAGCGTGAATCGTATAGAAATGCTAGAATTTATTTAGGACTAGCAAGATATGAGAATCACTAGAATGGGTACGGGTACGTTAGGAGTGCACAAATAGTCGAGAGGTGAGTATTTCATGTGAGCGCACGTCCTAACATGTATTTTGCATTCATTGTTTTATTATCATTAAAACACTTGCTATGTTTTAAACTGTTTTCCACAATCGGGCTCTGACCCGTTTGCTTTCAAATATATTTTCTTGTAAAACCTTTTAGGTGCCCAGCCACAAGGACACCAAGCATAGGAGTTCCATTCAGGTGACGTACTGTAGCTACTGTGGAAGTTACAGTCTCTTGTCAGTAGACGCCTCCACTTTCGATCTTGACTCATTATTATCAGCTTTCCTCATCTGTTGGGCATGTCGCCCTATTTCCTTTTAGAAATACTTTATTTATTCATTTATTTCATATTTTGGGTTGTAATTAATTTAGCGATGCAGATTTAGCATTTGTTTATTTCAGTATTCGGATTGTTGTGAGGAGTATTACTCCAGTTTCATTATTATTGCGTGGTTATACTTGTCGTTTCATTGTGGTGGATTATGTTAGCATTTCTTATCTACTTGCTTGTTAATCGGATTTAATTAAAATTGACAACTCACTTTTTAAATATTAGGTGGCTAGTAATTAATAAAACGTTTTCGACAATGATGCTATGAACTGAACCAACTTGGCATTTTGTATTAATTTAATAAAGGAATAGCTACCCGGTATTTAATTAGTCGGAGTGTCACAGGTGGTATCAGAGCATCAGGTTCTAGTGTCCTTAGGATCTGTACGGCTTATTATGTTTCCGCTGAGCTTTCTTTGATGTAGAGCCCTATATTTTAGGACTGTTGTATTCTTTTGTGTATGTATCACTCTTCAGCTATTTTGAAATAATTACTGCGAACTTATAGACTTTACTCGCCTTTCAGATGCCTCCACGACGTGCACAGCGAGTTCCTAGGGATGCACAGCCCGAGCCACAGCCTGCACCAGTTCAGGGCACCATGAATGCCGCCGAGGTTGCAGCTATTGTAGCCCAAGCGGTGAATGATGCTCTCGCAGTTGTACAGCAGGCACCACCTCAGGCGCCGATAGTAGCGCCAGTTCAGGCTCATGCATTCCCGTCTGCTTGGGAACGCGTCCATGATGCTTTTCAGAAAGCACACCCTCCGGAGTTTGCAGGTAGCTCCGATGTTGTGGTATCCAGTGAGTGGAGGAAGGATATTCAGAGGAACTTAAGGATGTATGAGTGCACGGATGTTCAGAAGTAGGTACTAGCTACTTTTAAGCTAGTAGGATCAGCATTGCAGTGGTGGGAGTCTATTACCACCGCGGAGGAGAGGGACACTCTCACTATTCAGGAGTTCTAGGTGCCGGATGACCTCATACTTCTCCCTGGAGTAGATTATTCGCCTCTGTTTTATAGGCCTGGCATCTCTGTCCACGTTGAGCTTGTGGGTCATGATCTCAGGGTCGATACCAGGCATGTCTGCGTGACTCCATGCGAAGACACTCTGCCTCCTCCTGAGGAAGTTTATCAGCTCTTCCTTGATCCCTTGATCCAGGACCTTGTCGACCTGGACGGTTTTTTTTGGCTCGTCCTCATTGAGGACGATGGATTCTACCTCTTCCGCGGCCTCGCCCTTCTTCAATTTTGTTTCGTCTCTGGGATCAAGAGTGTCAATGCTGTAAGTGGCAGTTGCTCTCTTATGGGCCTCTCTCTCTTCGGCCGAGTTGAAATAACATTCCTGCGCCGTGGTCTGGTCCCCTTGCACTTCCCCTACCCCATAAGGAGTCGGGAATTTTAGCATCTGGTGGACCGTCGACGGCACGGCTTCAAACTCTTTGAGGGCCACTCTTCCGATGATGAGGTTGTAGGCCGAGAAGACATTTTCGTCCATAACAAAAAAGTTTATCTTCTTGGTTAGCCTCTTAGGCCACTCATCTCCTATCCGTACATCCATTTCATACATGCCCAATGGGTGTACCTTCTCACCACTGAAGCCTATCAATGGGTGATGGTAGGGCACCAGCCTTGCCCTGCTAAGACCCAAGCTCTTGAAACAAGGCCAGAACATCACATATGCTGAGCTTCCCCCATCTATGAGGATCCTCCCTACATCGCATCCATGCACGCTTGTTGTTATGACCAAAGGGTCATCATGGGGGGCTAAGATGCCCTTGAAGTCAAGTCTGGAGAACCCCACCATGAGGGTGTCCATGTCTACCTTCTTTCTCTTCTGTACTGCATCAGAAGACGTCAGATTCACAACCTCAGGCTTGGCCACTGACTTGGCCTCTGCTACATGAGCCTTCCTATCGGCTACCTCAGAGCCACCTCCAGATAATCCCCCACATATGGTGCTAACACCAAAGGAGATCATTCCGACCCTCTTCACTGGAGTGTTGTCATCCTTCGGCGGGAGATCCGGGTCATCTTCATCATCTCCCTCTGAGTCATCGTCCCTTCTGGCCGGGACATCGCCACGGCATCGGTCATTTTTTCTCTTCTTAGGGTCTTCTCTTCCACCCTTTGGGGCCTTGCCATCCACATACCTTCTCAGCTTCCCAGATTTCAGCATCTTCTCAATCTCATCCTTTAAAGCGAAGCATCTATCTGTGACATGGCCGTGATCCTGATGGAACTCACACCAGAGGTTTTTATTCCTCTTATGTGGTGGGGCCTTTAATTTCTCTGGCCACCTCAGAGTCCGGTCAGTCTTGATCTCATTAAGGATGTGCTCACAGCTCACAGTCAGAGGAGTGTAATGAGCGAACTTGTCATCTACTGACCTCTTCTTCCCCTCTTTCTTGCCCTGGGGCCTCCCTGTGCTACCACGGTTCTCCTCCTCATATTTGGCAACCATTGCCTCTTCCGCATTCATCACTTTCCCCGCGGTTTCCAGCATCTCTTCCATAGACTTAGGAGGGTCTTCCACCAGTTTCCACAGTAGCTTTCCCTTCTGGAGGCCTCCTATAAGGGCGGTCATGGCTATGCTCTCTTCGTAATCCTCCACCTCCAACTTCTCCTTGTTGAATCTTGCTATGTAGTCTCTTAGGCTTTCACTCTTAGCCTGTTTGACATATAGGAGGTGGGTAGTCTTCTTTTGAGGTCTTACCCCAAAATAGAAGTTGTGGCTGAACTGCTCAGCTAAGCTTTGAAGTTCTTGATCGAGTTCTTCGGAACAGAGGTGAACCAGCTGTGCGCTGCCCCTGTCAAGGTTCCTAAGAAGGCCCTGCACTTCATCTCATCGGGTATCGAGTAAATATCTGTCGCCGACTGATACATCTCGATATGGTGCACTGGGTTAGTGCTGCCATCATACTTAGGAGTCACTGTAGGAGGCTTGAACTTAGCTGGGGTTGGGAACCCCACTATCCTAGCTACAAACGGGGAGCCCTCCGAGTAGCCCCTCTGTAATGGGTCCCTGCTCTTTATGAGGTCCCCTATCTTCTCCTCAAGGCGTTGGATTGAGTCATTCCAGGGTCTTCTCTCATCAACTTGGCCGAGGTTATCCCCTGCCACCTCTCTGCGATGGACAGAGGGTTCCCCAGCCACGACCCGTTGACTGTTGACCTCTTCCTGCTCCCTGGCTCTTCTCTCTAAGGGTCGGCCTTGATCTGGCCGAGCCTGCCTATTCCCTCTTTGGGAGCTTGTTGCACTCCTTGACCTTGATAGCCTCTGTCTTAGGTCATTAACTGGGCCCAGCCTCTCGAAGGCCGACCCTCTGCTCAACCTATCAAAAGCCGACCCTCTTGGTTAGGCCTCTTCTCTTCTTCGGCCGACACATCCTTGACTCTGCCTAAGAGGTCGTATAGTGTTATCTGACACCTCATACGGCTCCCAACAGTCTTCTGGGGCCTCTTCAGCCTCCAGATCATCATACATGTCCTCTGGGCAAGGGTTTCCTTGCCTCCCCAGGCGTACGCGCTTAGGGTCAGCAATGTCCCTCCTCCGCTGGGGTGCAGGATGGTCCTTCATCGGTACCCGGGTGTAATACCCCGTATTTTTATGCTATATTAATTTGGGGGTTTTATTAAATTTAATGAGAGTGAATTATTTAATAAAAATCCAGAAATTAATTATGTTATAATTATTAAGTGACGAGAGTTAGTAATTATATAAAATTGTCGAATATTACTAATGAGCATAGTAATATATGATATGGGTTATATTAAAGATCACAAGTGAATGAAATGTCAATTTTGAGAATTTTAGTCGGGACGCGCCCGTGTCGCGTCGGAACTAATTATTGAGATATAAAAAGTAAATATTTTATAAGTTGTTCATATGGTCGTTTTGAGTGCGCCAACGCGTCCGGAAGGGTCGAGATAGTCAGAAAAGTGTACTCGGGGGTTTAGTTTGGGTCTCGGGATGTTTTTAGTCTTAATTAGTGACCCGGGAGGGCATTTTGGTCATTTTACAAAATAGGGTAATTAAACCCACGAATTTCAGCCATCCTTAGCAGCCATTTAAGTCAGCCTTTTAGGGTTAGAACATTCAGAACCCTAGAACGGCCATTGGAGTAGAGAGGAGAGAGGTCTCAAGGTGATTCAAGGCCAAAACACCACCATTTGCACCACCGTCACCACCAACGCGTAGATCGCGAGGAGGAGAACGCAACCACACCAATATCAGCAGGAAACCAGACCTCTGAAATCCCAGGCAAGTGTTTAACTTGCGTATTTTCGTTGGTGCAATATTCATATTAGTGTAGGAATGATTAGGAGTGTAATCAAGGGAAGAAAACCCCAAATTTGGATAGGGATTTGCATGTAGAAAACATTATAACCATATTCTGGAAATATTATGTGAAGTAGATGTTTAACCCACGAATTTTTGATGTTATGTTAGAAGGAAATTCTGGAGAAAACTGATTAGAACAAAAGTTAAGAAAACATTAGGGTTCTTGATGTTTAAATGAGATTTTGGGTTGTTTAACCATGATTAATGATGGATATACACATGCTTAATGTTAAAAACATCTGGAAATATGTTATTATGTTTGTAGTAGGAGTTTTGGGACGATTAGTGTTGGAAAATATTGACTTGGGTGAAGAATTTTGGTAAAACCCGTAACTGC
Source organism: Sambucus nigra (assembly GCA_949130495.1). Lineage (NCBI taxonomy): Eukaryota > Viridiplantae > Streptophyta > Magnoliopsida > Dipsacales > Adoxaceae > Sambucus > Sambucus nigra. The sequence goes on from OX422218.1 coordinate 470,320,079, forward strand.
ACTTCTGCAGGATTTCGCAGACCTGCTTGATCGATCGATCGAGCCCCAGACCTCGATCGATCGACCCTTCCTGGCAGACTCTTATTTTCCCCTTGTCTAATTAATTGAACATAATTCATCGTGAAATAGCTTTTGGGCTTTATGAATAAAATGTTTTGGGATATAGGAGAGACCAGTAGGGCATATGATTTAGTGTTGAGAACTTTATTATGAGATGATAATTGTATTTTAGGGACAATTATTTAAAGGACGAGGAAACTATGTAATTCAAGTGAGAGATTATGTCAAATACTTATGATAGAGAATAGACGTTTACCTACTGATTTTGCTACTTGGATGGATAGAATCCACGAGTGTCACGTAACTAGTGAGAAAACCCTTCAAGTTAAGGTTAGAGACGAAACCTTATACGTAATCATAATAATGGGAAATTAAGGATAAATGTTGTGACTATGGGTAATGGGAGGAACCTATATTAATATGATGAATGGGTATATTTATATGATTGTGTGTACATATATTATATACATGTGAAAAACGTACCCGCGCTACTTGCTATCCCTGAGGTTACTGCACTGGGACGATCTTATCCTGTGTTGCTTTATGGGGGATATTGATTCGTACCCTAGAAGTTAGAGATCCTAGGTACGGGCTATCAGATTGATAGTCGGACGGTCCTAAGAGACGTGTGGGTATGTACTGACCTCTTGGACTTGGAATCTATGCTTCGCCTCAACGCTGTTTTGTATATGTTAATACAGTTCGAGAGTGATTCCGAACTTGTATTTCCCTTTGTGTGAGCGATACGGGGATTGGATAGCAGAGTATGCCCACACCATAGATTTAGTTGGGGTGCTATTATATATTATACGAGTAGTTAATATATATATGAGGTTATAAACTTTAAACTGCCTACTGTGATTTGATAAGTAGGACATAGTTGTTGACGCAATAATAAATACTTGTATTGTGAAAGTATGAGAAGACGCTGGGAAACTTTATAATTTAATGAAGCTAAAACGAGAGGAGTGCTACAAATTGAAAGTAACCTTTTTAAAACATTGTTATCGTTCGGTTTTGAAAACTTATGAGTAAGTTAAGATAAACTAAATTATTTGGGAAGGTTAGTACGATAGGCGTGCACATTAGAAGAGAGGTGAGAATTTCTCAAGAGAGTGTCGAACTAATATGATTTGCATTGGCCTGTATCAATTTAAATACTTGCTTAACGTATTTTAAAATCAAACACACTTTCGGGCTCTGACCCGTTTCTTTTCCTCTCTCTCTCTCTCTTGTATATATATATGTATATTTTCAGGTGCCCAGCCACAGGGGCGTCTTGCTTAGGATCCCTTGAGAAGGACGAGCTGCAGCTTAGGTGGGAGTTGCAGGTCACTTGAGTAGACGGCTTCTGTTATTAACTCCACTCCTATTATTCTCATTTATTGGGCATGTGTCGCCCTTTTCATCATTTCATTTGTTGTTGGGATTTTGTATTTCTTTTATTTCCAGTATTGTCCTATGGGATTTATTCAGGATGGATTTGTGGTTTTAGTTCCATTTGTTGACATTCGATTGACGAATGTATTATGTTAATTGGTTTATTGTGGTGTGATTCTTTATTGTAGAAATGTTGTTTTAAATTAAAATAAACCTTTTTCTTTAATTAAAATTTGGAAAGTTTTGTATGGAAAATGTTTTGACACTTAGCTTAATTATTTAGGGTGTTAAATTGGAAAAGTTATTTTTATCGACAGTGATGCTGAGAATGAACCAACTGTTTACCTTGGTTTAATTTAATAAAGGAGTGATCGCCCGGTATTTAATTAGGCGGGGTGTCACACTGGGGTGGTCCCCTGGCGTCCGGTTGGGGCTGAACTGCCGCCGGAGTGATCATGTCCGGTGAGACTCCAGGTGGCCTCATCATCATGGTTTGACTAAGCTGGGCAAGTTGCTCCTTCATGGCTTGTTGTGTTGCAGCCAAATATTTCAAGGCTGCTACTACCTCCGCCATTTCGGACTGAGGAGGAGCCTGACTGGAACTAGCCCCTCCACCTCCGGGCGGCGAAAGAGGCGGTGGCAAGTCTGGTGCCATATGTTAATTGTATAGAGCTTGAGTAGCAAGTGAGCTTAATACCTTAAAGGACCTCTTTCAATGGTGAAACAGCTCCACGCAAGGGGTGGTTCCTGGTCACCACCAGAGTCTCCGATGAGGTTAAGCAGAAAAGGAGGAAGAGATAGCTTCTCGTTCCCACAGACGGCGCTAAAATAATGATGCTAAGAATCAGCACCACCGGATAAGGTGTTTCCAAGCTCAATATATAAATAACAATGCTAAGAGGTTATTCAGAAAATTCAAAGTGGGGGACCAGGTGTTACTCAGAGTATCTCCTATGAAGGGGATTATGCATTTTGAGAAGAAGGAAAAACTGGCACCGAGATATGTGGGGCCATTTCCTATCATCGAGCGAATTGGGCCAGTTGCGTATAGACTTGGGTTACCGGAGCACTTGCATTGGATTCATGATGTGTTCCATATTTCCTCGCTAAGGAGATACCTTAAGGATGATTTGGCCCATACCCACATTGCTTTGGAGGACATCGATCTTCAGCCAGATAGTTCCTACGAGGAGGGGCCGATTGCTATTTTGGACCAAAGCGAGCGGAAACTGAGGTCAAAGATAGTACCATTAGTACGTGTTCAGTGGCAGCATCATAACACCGATGAGTCCACATGGGAGCGCGAGGATGAGATGCGCGAACGTTATCCAGAGTTATTTTTACCAGGTACTTTTTAGTTCCGAATTTCGAGATGAAATTCTGTTATTAGGGAGGAAGTATGTAATACCCCGTAATTTTATTGATATTTATTTAAGGGATTAATTAAATTAAATGAGAATTAATTGAAAATTAATCCGGGTATAAATACTAACGAGATGTGAGTTGGTATTTGATTATGATGTTAAAAATTTATTATTTCCGAGTATGTATGGTAATACATGAGTATTGATGATGTTTAAATTGCCACGAGGTAGATATACGGCAATTTGGAAAATTTAATTGGGACGCGTGTTAGTCGCGTCAGGAACGTCATTAATTGAATTAAAAAGTAAATTTTATTTTTATCAACCGAATGGTCATTTTGAGTGCGCCAACGTGTCCAGAAGGGTCGAAATAGTCAGAAAACACTAGTCGGGGGTTTAGTTAGAGGGCTACGGGAGTTATAGGGGGAGTTGGAAGAAGTTCCAAAAAGGAAACCCTAGCCACCATCACCATCTTTGGAAGAAATTTATAGAGAGAGGGAGGAGAATCAACACTCAATTCTTCAATATCAAATCAGAACATCGAAGGCAAGTGGTTTAATTACATTAATTTCAAGCGAATGTTTCTTCCATGCTTAGAATTGAATAATTGTCTTATATTGGAAGTTTGATGAAAACCCATGAAATTGGAGGTAGGATTCATAATATGATATAGGGATTTGCATGTAGAATGTTATTGGATGAATTTTATATACAAAATATATCTTTTGATGATGTGAAAACGAATTGATAAGGAGAAATTGTATTCATTAAATTCTAGGTTCATGACTATAGGGTTTGGGACAAGGTTTGGGAATTTTGATGATTATATGTTAATTTAGGAAGCATTGACCCCATATATATGTTAAAGAGTGACCTAGGAGGACTTAGAGTAGTTTAATAACGTTAAAATACTACTGGGATGATCTTAGGATGGGTTTAGAGAAGAGAAAAATTGAGAAAAAATGAAGTAAAGAATTTCTGGGCTGAAACTGCCGTCTCGTTAGAAGACCTGCCGAGGTCGTTCGAACGACCTCGTTCGAATGAGCTTCTAACGAGATGACAGTGTCCCTTCTAACGAGTTGGTAGTTCGTTCGAATGAACTCGTTCGAACGACCTCGTTCGAACGACCTCGTTCGAACGAGACTTCTAACGAGTTGACAGAATGGCCTTTTTGGCCTGATTTCATTTCTAATGTCCCGTAGACTTATGTAATTGGAGTATTAACCTTCCTTCATTGATTAGTGGGCATAATTGTGAAAATTGGGGTACGTTGAGGAGTAAAACTTAAAACCTTATAATAAAATCGGATGTCAATTGTGGAGTAGGAAACGAGTATCTAATTATGACGTGAGAAGGGTTGATAATATTAATATACAAATCGGGGACTTGTGATCGTATAACATTAAATGACGGTATAAGAACGAGAAGTATACCTTTATTAAAAAAATACGAGATATCTAAGATGTGCGAATGCTTAGTATATGTGGTTTTATGGGAACCCTTATACATAATTTATTTACCTTAATGGGACTTGGGAAGGATCAGTAGGTTTGTGGTTAGGGTACGGGTAATGCGACTTTATGTGAGAATTAACGGTAGGTTCACGAGGGTATAAAATAGGTTATGAACATGTGTGTGTGATAAATTAGGCGTTGTGCAAGTTAATGACGACTTAGGATAGTGGGATATAGAGATTACATCTACTGGTATTATACATATCAAAATGATACACTTCGAGGGTCGATAAGTACTTGGGAACATATAGTAAATGAGAAAAAGGTTGAATTAATTATTCGTAGGATTTAGGTGTTACGTGCCATGTATGATTAGAATATGTTATGGGTCGTGGGTGTACTAATCTGAATAATGTAAATATATATGAGTGTATGTATATTTATTATATGAATATCTGTGTTGAATCATACTCGCACTACTTGCTATCACAGAGGTTTCCGCCCGGGGACAGTCTTATGCTGTGTGCCCATTGGGGGAATATTGACTTGTATCCTAGAACATAAAATCCTTGGTACAGTCTATCTAAGAATGATAGTACAGACTATCCTAAGAGACGTGAGGGTATATGCTGACCTCTTAGTGACTTAGAACTATGCTTTGCCTCCAATATGTGTATTTTGTGTTAGTACATTTCGAGAGTGGATCCGAACTAGTATTCCCCTTATTTGTATGAGATGTACAAGGACTTGATAGCAGAGTATGCCTGCACCATAATTTAGTTTGGGGTGCCTTATTAGTATATATATCCTTAGTGATAAATATATATACTCGGGATTCATCTACTGTGTTTGTAAGAAGAAAGAAATTGAATAATGATATTTAATGACTTAAGTGTTTGAGAACTTAAGGCCGTATATATATATATATATATATATATATATATATATATATATATATATATATATATATATATATATATATACACTTGACTTGTTAAATTCAAAATTTTGATTATGTATAAATTATAATTATGCGAAAACGTGAATAAGGATTGACGAGAGGAGACTGGGTGTAGAATAGTTAACTGTGTTAGCATTAACTAGAATAGTTAGTGCGTTAGGCGTGCATACTAGTTGAGAGGTGAGAATTCCCAAGTGAAGGTAACGCAACTAACATGTATGGAGTATTTTCTAGTAAGCATTTAAATACTTGCTAAACTGCTTTTAAAATTATAACTATCGGGTCTGACCCGTTTATTGTCATCTCTTCTCTCTATCTTGTATAATATATATTTATTTATTTATGTTATATCAGGTGTCCAGCCACAGGGGCGCCAAGCTTAGACTGTTGTACTAATTGACGTGCTACAACAGGCTTGGGAGTTACAGATCCTCGCATTTAGACGCTTCATCTTGATCATCTCAGTCTCATTCTCAATCACTTCATATAGGGCACGTGTCGCCCATTTCCATCTTTTATTTTGTTCAAAAAGATATTGTATTCTTTTGGTTTCAACATTTAGTTTGAATTGGGTTTGTGATTATTATTTATTCTTGGTTTGAGATATTTTTACTGGAATGTTTACTCGAGTTTATTTAATTCAGTTGGATGGTTAACACCTATTACTATTGTGTTCTTTAGAATGGTGAATGTTTTTATCTAGTATGATCGTTGTAATTTAATTAATAAAATTAAATATTTTGTCACTTCGTTTAATTATTTATTAGGTGATAAATAAATAAATTATTTTTCGACAGTGATATTAAGAATGAACCAACCGGATACTTTGCTTTAATTTAATAAAGGACTGATCACCCGGTTTTTAATTAGGCGGGGTGTCACAACTAAAGGTGAACAATAGAAGTATTCATGCTTGTAAATGGTTGATTGAAAATTCTGATTGGATAGTTGTGTTCCTTTTGAAAGATCAATAAAGACCGATTCTTGAACAATCTTGACAAAATACGATTCGAGCCTTCAAAGCTTGGATTGAATCTTGATTTTTAAATGGGGATAGGGTTTTGTAGATGATAGGAGGTAAAGATATGGGAGACTTCTGGTTTAAGAGTTGATGAAAAAGTGTTTAGAAAAGCCTACTCCCTAGTTACTTTTATACGGAAAAGTATAAGAGTTTTATTTTAACTCAAACTCTAAGAAATACAAATCACACCTATCGACAATGTCCGGGGCGAATCTATTCACCCCTAAGGCTGAATCGATTCGGTCCTGGACAAGTGCCCAGTATGCCAAAAAATGTATATAGTTAGATAAAAACCCGATTTCTCCACCAATGTTAATTCCGATTAAAATCCCATTTTCCAAATAATAAAACCAACATTTTAGTTACCAAAAATAATTAAATTCAAAAAAAAATATTTTTTTGAATTCAAAATTAAATTGCGTTATTAACAGTCTAAAAATCACGGGGTGTTATAGGTGGAACTCACAAAATTTGTTCCTGTCCCTCTTATGAGCTGTGGATTTCAACTTTTTCTGGCCATTTGAGGAGGTTTTCCTTCTTAATGCTTGTTAAAATATCCCTTATATTACACTTCAGAGGGGTGAACACCATATAAGTCTTTTCTGGTCCATGTTATTCATTTCCCCCTTCATTTTCACTGAAATGGCCGAAGCTTTCTCTTCAAGTACCGCAGACATCGCCTTAGGAGAGTCTGCGACCTTCAACATGCTGGTAAGGCTGTAGACTCAAGCATCAGAATTCTATGTCCAAGGAGGTTAATCTGTCCCTGGAAGGAGGCATGCCCTTCATACAGATGGTTGATGCATATTCAGTTTGCTGGGGATTTGTTTGTGATTTGCCTTCCATTTTTCCTCTCTAGGTTAGTTCATTATAAATTATCCTCTCAGATGAATTGAATATGGTGAGAAATACAGGAATTATGCAGTAAAGCATAATTAAATACATAGCAAATATTATCAAGGGATGTTGTCGTTGTATTGCGGTTGCGGTCTAACTGAACAATATGAGACGAGGTTTCGGTATGTCTGAACAACATGAGACGAGGCTATGTCTTGTTGGATTAATAGGAGATGTAGTCATGGCCTATTTTTTACAAGGAGTTTTCTCCCTCGTAAATGATACGATCGAACCCGGTTTCTCTCCCTAGATGTTCTATCGGGTGGAGAATTTGTCGGCCTGACTTCTTCAGATGGAATAGTAATAGAAAAGTTAGTAAATGTATCGTAACCTATCTTGAATAGTTCATCTATCCTTAAGGCAAGCGCCTAGCTAGATTTTGTACGTAGAATCGTCGGTTTTCAATCACGTGACCTAACCTGATGCAATTTAAGTTGACCCATAAGCCATAAAACATGTTGCAGGGGGATTTAATCATTTTGTAACATCTATGGTCTAAGATAAAATAATTCTTTAATCTAAAAATGTTAATATGTCAAAAATAGTGAAATTAGCCAAGCTGTTATCTGGAGTTTGCAACCTGTAGCATGACAACATATCAGGTCGTATCTGGTGGGGTATAAAAGCAGATTCTACCCCAAATTTGCCCAGAATGTGATTTTACACCCCAATAATAGGACTAAAATGTCTCATAGGTGTTGATCTAAGGCATAAAAAGTCCTCATTTACAAAATAACACAAGTTTAGTAGCAAATCCCTATTATATAGGTCACATTTGTGGCGGAAGATGTCTAAAAGTGTAGAGAATGCTGAATACAGTTGCATCCCTAGTTACCAGCTCTTATAAGTCCATAGCTTGTCAAGCTTTTCAGCAAGATTTATGCATGGAAACATCATCAGCTAAGTGAATGTACCCCAAAACCATAAAGCATGCTTGAGAAAATAGATTCAAAAAGATAAAAGTCCCCCTAAAGGTTTTACATGCAAATATGGGGCTAACTGTCGAAATATCACCCATATGATATTGACCCGGAGATCCATATGTAACAACCCGCGTAATTTTTGGGGTATTTTCAAAATAAAGAGGAAAAATAAATTTTTAGATACATGATTTTTATTGCTCAAATTGTTGGGTATTATTTTTAAAAGCGAGAATTTCAAACGGTTTCGAAAACGGAGTTAAAACGGATTTTATATTGATTTTATAATATTTTGCCTTATAGGCATTTTTTAGGTGAACTGCCAGTTTTCCTGGGAGATCGATCGATCGACGCCTGGGGGTCGATCGATCGACCCCAGCAGAAAACGTGCGCAACAAGCAATTTTTTGAGGAGTTTGATTTCTTTACAACTCTTATTCTTTGCCTTATAAAATAAGGTCGTGGGTGACCCTTTTTGGTACAACTTTTTGGCAACAAACATATTTTTAATTCCTCTCTTTTATACTCAAACAAGCCCTTTGATTTATGCATTCAACCTTAGGTTTTTGGAGGTGTTCTTGGGGCAGTTTTGAGGTTGTTCTTGGAGGTGTTTTTGGTGATCTTTGGAGCAGATTTTTGGTGACTTATTCTGTGATTTCTGGGCAGAATTATTGTTGGTTCTTTTGATGGTTTAAGGTATAGGGTTTTACACAATATTCTCCTAAATCTTGCGAGTGTTTAATCCGTTGAATTCTTGTTAATTGAACTCATATTTTGAATTGTTAAATTCATTGAAATCTGGAAAAATAATTGTTGGAATTATTTTGATTAATGTGGTATTATTCATGTTGTCGTTGAGCACGTTGTCATGAGATTTTAATATGGCACGGACGTTGGGCACCCGCCAAAATTCCTGCTTCCAGGGATATTTCTTGACAAAGCATATGCGGATGGGGTGAGGCTTGGTGACCCGATTAATGTGTTGTTGAGAAATTTATTGATAAAATGCTATTGAGATTTGCATTTGATTTGAATATTCGTAGTCGTATTGTTACGCATAATTCATCGCTAACATATTATTGTTGAGTATCTTTCCTGTCGTATTATGTACTTCTCCATTTTTTTCTTAGTTGGCAGGTGAGCACTAATTTGAGTGCTATGGACCAATTGGGATGATTTTAGCTAGGATTATTTTGGGAGATTTTAATACAAAAGATGAGAAGACTTGTATTTATTTGGAGATTTATTTGTTTTCGAGATAGTTAGTTTGTTGTAATTATTTCGAGAGAATTGTTGTATTTGAAGATTGAGATTAGTGGTTTCTCGTTTTTATTGTGGGATTTTTAGATGCTTTATACCTTATTATTTATGAAATTTATTTAGTTTATAGACAGTAGCACTCCGTTCGCTCTCCCCGGGCGGGCGGGGTGTTACATATAGATAAAATAAAGGCATGATGACACCGATTTATAAGGAACTTGGTAGAATACCTCTTTCCACAGACGATGCCAAAATGATGACGCTATAAAATGGATTTATAAGAATGATCTGTGCCATTAAAGCTATATCCATCAATCTAAGGGTTTGAAAACAGAATAAAATGGATAATGGGAGATAAAACACAAGATACGTAGTGGTTCTGCTATAAATAAATGAGTGTACGTCCACTTTGGTGCCTTATTCTCATTATTCATATGTACTAATGCGAGATTTGGTGGCCTTAAAGGCATATAAGAGAGACATAAGGCTAAATACATGAATATATAAGCTCTGTGCTAAGAAGGATGCGACCTTGTAGTGTAAGTTGTAGAGGAGCCACAGACAGGTGTGGCTCAGGTGATCGAAACAGGTGCCCGAGTATGTTATCAGGTGTAGAGATAGATTTGAGAGTTTGGCAGTGCTTCGCTACCAGAAGTGTCCCCTAAATGAGGAGGTGATGACCTCTATCTATAGGAGTTTGGCGAGACCATGCACGTGATACTGTTGAGATGGAATCTTTCTAGAATGTGGATAACTGGCAAGCACTATACTGATGTGTTAGTGTCTGCAGCAAGCGTTGCGCCCATGATCGAGTAAGAGGTCGCGAGCTATTAAAGGCATAACCATCGCCTGTTCAACTGGTATCTCTAGAACATGAGTCCGCGGCCTGTCTGAAGCCCAGGCTGCGGTAATGCACATAATGGCCATGGCCTTCCACGATCGTTCTCTTTGTTCTGCTTGTGTGGATGCCTTACCACGTGTCATGTATTTATAGGCAGACATGGTTTGGATATATCATTGAGGTTTGAATAATCTATCCCGATCTAAACAGTTTGTGTGCAGGTGTGTTGTGAAAAGAGAGAGAGAGAGAGAGAAAGAAAGAGAAAGGAGTTGGTTAAATAAATAATTATTAGAGAGTGAGGAAGATTAAGGCAAAAAATTGTTACACAAGACAAGTTAAAGGTAATTGAGTTTAAAAGAATGAGAACTCAAAATGTGATATGTGTTTGTGTTTATCAATAAGAGTATGTTTAGGTTTGTGTAAATGAATAGAATGGCATGTGTTTGGTAATACGCGGTAAATATTTTTAATTAAAATTGAAGTATTTGGTAGAATTATTTGAAAAATATTTTGGTCAAAAAAATATTTAGGAGGTTACGTCTTATAAGTAAAATAAATTTCTAATAAAATCGGGAGATTATGTGAAAAGAGATTTGAGGGGGGGGGGGGGGGGGGGTTAATTCAAATAACCCACTAGGCCATCTCCAATGGTCATTTCTATATTTATAAATTTCTTTTTTGAAAATAAAAATATACTCCAATGAGATTTTCTATGTCTATTTTTATATGATGTGATGAGTCGAGGGATATATAAATTTCTAATGAGAATTTCTACATATAAAGATTTTAACAAGTATTTCCATATGACGTGGACATATGTAATTAGATCAACACATTTTCTATAGATATTCTACTATTGACGCATAAAGTCATTAGAGATACATTTTTAAAAACTTTTCTATTAACATAAAATTACATAAAAAATTCTAAAAATAATTTTACACATATTAGGGTCCGTTTGATTCACATTGGGCAAAAGTGTTGGCATGGCAAAATTTGTCGGGGCAAATTTTGCCATGCCAACACTTTTGCCCAATGTGAATCAAACAAATTTTGCCTAGACAAATATTTGTTTCTCACATTAGGCTATCAAACACCAAATGAGGTAAAATAAGTTTTTTAGGCAAAACATTTTAATAAGACATTTTTCGTCCATATTAACATATATAATAATAAAAAATATATTTTTTTTTATTTTCGTCCTAAGTTTTATTTAATAAAAAAACGTTTTTTTCTTTTCTTGTTTACTTCCCGTTTTTACATTAAAACAGTTTTTTATTTTTTTTACATTAAAACAGTTTTTATATTAAAATAATTTTTTGCATTCAAACAGTTTTTACATTAATTTTTTTTTTAATTTTGTATATTAAAACAATTTTTACATTAAAATAATTTTTTACATTAAAACAGTTTTTACGAAAAAACAGTTTTTACATTAAATTTTTTTTTTTACATTAAAACAGTTTTTACATTAAAACATTTTTTTATATTAAAACAGTTTTCACATCAAAACAATTTTTTATTTTTTACATTAAAACATTTTTTACATCAAAACAAATTTTTACATTAAAACGGTTTTCTACATTAAAACGCTTTTTTATGAAAAAACAGTTTTTACATTAAAACAGATTTGAATTTAAAACAGTTTTTTTAACAATTTAAAACAATTTTTAAAATATTCGTAACAATTTTAAAAATATTCATAACAGTTTTTTTTAATTATTTAAAACAGTTTTTAAATTTTTTTTTAAAATATTAAAAGCGTTTAAGAAGTTAACAAATTTGTTGGCAAATATTTCTCACCCATATGGCAAAGCAAAATTTGTAAACATGTTATGCATATGAGGTATTGTACATTGGCAGATAGCTTGTAGGCAAATTTTGCTATCAAACACACTAAATTGTAGGTAAATGTCATATTTGTCAACTTATATACCATTTGCCATGACAAATAATGCTATCAAACGGACCCTTAGCGAAAAACAAACAAAGTCATAAAGAAAATAAATGAACATTTTAAATGCAAAAACTATACATCTCACATACATAAACCAAAAATACCGTTGGGTACCAAAAAATATATGAGGAAACTTTTTTAACGCACTGCCTATATATATATATATGTGTGTGTGTGTGTGTGTGTGTGTGTGTAATTTTGAAATACAAAATATAAATAAACATTCTTTTTACCATTTTTTGGTTTTAAAATAAACATTCTCATTTTACATTCATGGAGCATTATATTATAAAAAAAAATACCAGTGAGAAAGCCCTCAAATATATGTCGTGTCATTTCAGGACTCCAGTGGTAGAATGGGCAAAGTTTGTAA